>VUQG01023210.1:0-28814 GCA_015106755.1 Etia nguti
GTTCTCCCCTACTGAAGTTTGGTCCGTTTACAGCATCTTTCAATGCAATTGCATTTGTCAAATTCAGCGTTCATTCTCCAGCTTCACTGTGTTGTGCTTTGTTATGCTAACATAGCTGTGTCGCTAGCGATCACTAGCACAGCATCATATACCAACTAGTCCAACTTAAGTAACCCTACAAACGTCACTGCTGTGTAGTTTTCTGTCTTCATTTATGTTGGAAGTGATAGCAGAGCTGTACGTTTTATTTTTGCCCAGAAATCTCTCAGTCCGAACGTGGTATATCATGTATAGGTAACTAGCGAAACTAGCGAGCTAAGTTTCTGTTAACTTCCTGCTAACTTGTAACTCCGTTAAATTTAATAAATTCTGTTTTCATGGATGCCTCGATGTTAAACTTAATTGTTACACCTGGTAAAGCAGCAACGCTCATCATTTTATTAAAGATGAAAGAATTTACACAGTTTTTAACTCTCAGTGCGCGGCAGTGTTCGTTTGACTTTAGGACCTGCTAACTTTTTATTGACGTCTCTTCGATAGATTTCACAAGCACTGCATGGCTTGCCTGCCCTGATGGAACGCCATTGACTGAGACCATTTCCGAGTTTTTAGCTAATATCTCTTTGGGAATCACCTCATTGGTTCAAAAATGTTATGCCTGTCAAACTGTGTAACCCTTTTTAAGGTAAAAGGACTGGACTGAAAATGAGTGGAAAAAGCAGACAATATCCAAAGAAAGACTTTCAAAGAAATCCTGAAGAACTATTGTTCAAGACTATTTTAAAAATTACAAGACAATCTGGCTCTTTGGAAGAAATGGGGTAGTCGCTCAGTACAATATTTTACAGTATTACAGTAACAAGAACCACTAAGAGTCAAAAAAAGAAGGAAAAAAAACGTGAGCACAGAAACACACAATAATCAGCTAAATGTTTATTTAAAAGTATGACATTTGAAATTGTTCCCAAGATTGTAGAAAATATGAAAATGCTAGCCAACAGATCCCACAGGAATAACATACGTGCTCGATGAATGTGAATGCTATGCAGATGGTGCATGAACGTTCCCACACCAGCTTCATACTGGCTGTTTTCATCTGAACGTGGATCATCTAGTTTGCAACTGAAACAGAAAAATACAGATCATAAAAATCAGGCTGAGCACAGACAAGATCATGTAACAACTATACAACTACAATTATTACTAAAACAAAGAAAAAAATACTTCAGGTTCATTCTATAATGAGGGGTGCATTTTAAGCCCACAGCTTTATAATGGGGAATATTTCTTTTAATTAATGCAAAAAGTTAACAGGTTCCATCATTTGTTGTTTTTTTGTGCCATCCAATTTCTTAAATGTCAAGTTTTGCTTTTGAAATTAACACAAGGATGCTCATTTTGCATATTATTACCATTATTTGTTTAAAATTATTATTATTAGTAGTAGTAGTAGTAGTAGTAGTACATTTTTAAGCAACAAATTGCAAAATAAATGCAGCATGTAGCAAATATGATTCAAATAAAAACTTTATGCAATTATATGCAAATCAATATTTAATTTTTTTTTAAATACTTTATTCTCCAGCTATTATTTCATGGTTAAAATAAGAGTTTAAAGGGTTAAAACATGATAAAAGTGTTTTAATGAATATGCATGAAATTACTCACTTGCATGTGTTAAAAAAACAAAAAAACAACCACTGACAAAACCTCTAAAACTCAGCAACAGTTTGCCCCAAAGTGATATATTCAACACTAAATGGTTTCAGTTCCTCCAGTGGACAGACTTTAAAATACAGTATTTTCAATATTTCTGTCTATTACTGTCTGCACATAGAGACGTTTGCTTTTCAATTGTATTATTTATCTCCTTTTATCTCTCCATCCTTTATCAGAGAAGGTGAAGGCCATGCTCTTAATATCTTTTCTTTGTTGTGTACAAACTCTTCTTCTTAGCACCAAGGGTGATCAAGGACATCCAGAACTATGTTATGGCTGCGATGTTGTTCGTCTCCTTGAAAAGCTGCCTGCAGAACGCACTAGTCACTTTAAACGGCATCTCTACAGGAAACTCTGAAATAAAATATGACTTACCATTTTTCTCATCTTGGTTGGAAAATGTATCAAACAAGAAAAGAGATTTATACCATCCTCATTACTATAACTCCATATCTACCCCTAAAACAATCCTACATGGAGCAAATAAACTTTGTGTTTTAGTGCAGCCTTCAGAGCCTTTTGCAATGTGTACAAAAAAAGAGAAACTTGTGCATATTGTTGCTTCTCTGAACACCACATTAGCAAATGCCCTAGGTTCACTGATGTGGGAAAAGATAAAGAGATGAACTGAATAAAGGAAAACAAACATTGGCTTACACAGCACAGCATGGACAAAGAAATCTTGTGCCAGCTTCAGAGAACACCTACAAGTCCTGTGAGAGGTAAATCAGAGATCTAACAGTGTTGCTAGCCTTATAGTGCAGATATTGTATTTTGATACATCAAGTGACTGTGACAGCATACTTCTCAAAGTTGTGAAACGTTTCTGCATAATAGCAAAAGAACCCTTGAAACATGTGCTGTTCTTGTAGTATGTCCACCTAAATGGGAAAGCCGAAAGTTGTCACTCTTTCCAATTCACCAAGAAGTCGAAACCATTCAAGGTTCTTTAAGTTTCCTCCGTTCTACACCTAGAGAAGGTTTTCACCATGAATACTTTAACTGCAGGCCAACTAGCACTTTCAGACCTCACATATCTTGTATTGTCTCTTCATAGAAAATAAAAGCATCTTCAAAGCATCCCATTATCATCTATTAAGGCCTCTCTACTGCTTCGCATAGGCTTTGACCATACCCACCTTATTACTCCTATTGCTCCAGTCAGATGTATTATCTTATGTATTATGGGTCTCTGCAGCAGTCAAAACCCATTTAGGATGGATACTCCAAGGCCCCATCACAGATCTCCGGTCTCATAACTGTTCACTGTGCGTCCAGTGCTGCATGGGAGTGTTGAAAGGTTTTATAAACTTGGCAAAGTATCAGAATCAGAATACTTTATTGATCCCTAGGGGAAATTATGTTGGTTACAGTGCTCCAGTACAAACAGTAACAAAGACAGACAATACAAGAAGTAAGAAATAGCACAATATATACAATATATATATATATATATATATATATATATATATATATATATATATATATATATATATATAAGTCACTTATTGATAAATATCTGAGTACCAGTACCAGTGTGCAGTTTAAAAAAAAAAAAAATGCTATCAAATCCAACCAGGACCCACAAGAGAAGTTCAAGTTGGCAGTTACCATTATGCCACTCCCCTTGCAAGGCCAGCAAGCTCCCCCCTCATAAACACACCTCAGTCTTCAGAGGAGTCACAACTCCAGAAAGGTGTGAAGAGACAAAGTATAAATACTTTGTTACGGTACTTTACTTGAGTATATATTTTTCTGACAACTTGTTACTTTGACTTCCTACATTTTTTTGCACATCTATCTTTACTTGCTACTCCTCACACTTTCAAAATAGGTTTGTTACTTTAGGTTTAACACATTTGAGTGAAGTTTTTATTTCAGATTGCTGCACGCTTTGAAACATTAAACTAGTTTGAGCCTAAATGGAGGGAACAATAATAAAGTACTATTGGTGCATCCATCACAGAGGCTTATCGATGAAACAACACATACTTTTATAGCATTTATAGTTCTATAATCAGGGCTCTAATTGGGTCAGAACGATCATGAACTGCGTTTTTGGTGGAAATGTCCATAAGCTGTAGTGCAGTACTTTGGCATCTAGTTAGTGCTACAAATGAGAAGTGAGCATAAAAGGAGTAATGTTGAGCGATCAGCTCAACAAAAAGCAGTAAACACACAAAGTATGTGCAGTTTGTCAGCCAGTGCGTCTGCTAGCTAAAGGTGCAGCTGAAGTATTTCCTAAAATGAGAGACAACTTCACTCAAAGATGGAGAAAGATTAAAAAAAAAAAAAAAGATGGGCCAGAAGAGGAAGAAGAGAGGTTATATTTAAAGGTACACTTGATAAACTGAAAATTCAAAGCTTCCATGTAATGTCATAATTGTTTAAATCAGATATCGGCTTTTTAAATGATATGAAGTTATGGGTTTGTTTGTTTGTTTTTTCACTTTGTGAAACGCCCTGCAAAACAAACTGAAGTATAATAATTTTATATTGCTTAAAGGTTGCATGAAATGCATGGTCTGAGTTAGGTTACATCAAGTGCAAAGATGATTTTTTTTATTTAAGCTGATGATGCTTAGATTCATTTGCTGAATTCAACCTTTATACCAACGTTATATGGTCCATTATAAAGTCAGTATAAACAGCATACTGTCAATGTAGGGAATGGAAATCAGCCAAGACAGCTAAATCAACAAAGAGCAATAAACCTCAAATCAGCAGCAGCAGCACAGTTCACATGAGCTCTCAGTAGAAATTATTGTGTTATGACTCTTTTCGATCGGCCAAATCCCACTTTAAGCCCCAACTGTTCTCCCTTTTCTTTTTAAGCGTGGAGGCAAACTCGAAAAAAAGTTTTTTCAAGTTTTTTCAATTTTCAAGTGTTAATATTATTTCATTATTATATATAATATAGCATGAGGTTTATTTAGCTTTGTCCTTCAAAGAGCTACTTTCTTACTTGGAGTGGATTTCAGAGCCTGCACTTTTTCACGTTTACGTGAGTAAAGAAGTTGAATGAGATTTTTAACTTTTACCGGGGAAAGTTTTTAACACAAATATTTGTATATGTACTTACGTAAAGAATGTGCCACCGCTGCATGCCCTCTCTCTTATCTGTAGATCCAATCAAAGCAATCTTGTCTACAGACTGTTGTGAACAGTCTGGCTGATCGTTTATCCTAGATTAGTGACTGGATTGCCAACAATTACCTTTAAATTTCAACAAGCCAGAGGCCATGATTGTATCTCCTCATGAACTATATCCTTAAAAGCAGTCCAGCGCTCACTTCCTTTTGTTCCACTGTCCAGTGTTCATAATCTTTATGCATTATCAGATAAAAAACCATTTCACATCTCTGTTTTTCATTTAATGAACATTTTGAAATTGCAACAGTTGCAAATGGTCTCTTTGACTGGACTGGGAAAAAGAATTAACATTCTTTTGTCATCACACTTATACTGCAACGCCCTGTTTACTGGTTTAGATGAATCATCTGTCTCTCACCTCCAAGCCATGCCCTTCCAGACTAATAACAATAAGTTCTAGTAACTTAGCTCACCTCGACTCTATTTTATACTCTTTACATTGGCTCACAATTTATTTTAGAATTTATTTTTAAATTCTTGTAATCGCAAAAGGAGTATAAACAGACAAGCTCTAGACTATTTATCTTCTTATTAAACACACTGCTGCTCCCTCTTTGTGATGCTCAGAATTTTTTGGTTGTTCCACGTATGAGATTGCAGACTCTGGGAAGACAGAGCCTTTCAACCTGTGGCACCAAGGATCTGGAGTAAACTCCCACTGGATTCTTTTAAAGAGCAGCTAAAACCTTTTTTGTTAAACCAGACTTTTTGTTAAAAGTCTTATTGATAATGCCCCCCGCCCCTCCATTTTACCCTGTCTTAACTACATTTTGTATTGCTATAAATGTCATCTAAATTTTCTATTATGCTTTTATTTATTTTAATCTAATACTTGTGTGTTTGTCTGTGACAGGTGCTTTCACCAAGATACTTGGTTAGTTGTGGGACTCCAGAGGCAGCTGACAAGTACTGGCAGGCGAAGCAGAGTGCGGTTGTGGCAGTGGCAGTGGCAGAAGCTAAAACTTGGCTGTGGAAGGAGTGCAGTGAGACCATGAAGCAAGACTTTCACTCAGTTTAAAAGCGGTTCTGGCAAACTGTCAGACAACTCAGGAAGGGGAAGAGGTATTCCACACACACCCTCTACAGTGGTGGTGGGACATTGCAGGCTGGGGTGGTGGTTCCCATCTTTAAGAAGGTGGGACCGGAAGATGTGCTTCAGCTACAGGGGGAATCACACTCTTCGGCTTCAATGGGAAAGTCTATGCCAGGGAGCTGGAGAGGAGAGTCCATTCGTTAGTCAAACCTCGGATTCAGGAGGAATGATGCAGTTTTGGTCCTGGTTGTGGAACACTGGACCAGCTCTTTATCCTTCCAAGGTTATTTGAGGGTGCGTGCGAGTTTGGCTAGGGGGTCTACAAGTGCTTTGTGGACTTTCAGAAGGTATTACGGGTCATTCTGTCCCTGTATAACCGTAACAAGAGTTTGGTTCATATTGCCGGCAATAGGTCAGACTTGTTTCCAGTGGGTGTTGGACTCCGCCAGGGTTGCCCTTTGTCACTGATTCTGTTCATAGTTTTTATGGACAGAATATCTATTCCGGGTATGTCCTACCGGGAGAAGGCCCCGGTGCAGACCCAGGACTCGCTGGAGAGAATAAATTTCTCGGCAATGTCTCAGCTCAATATGAGCTGGAGGAGGTGTCTGGGGTGAGGGAGATCTGGGCTTCTCTGCTGACTGCTGCCCCCGCAACCCAAACCCAGAGAAGTGGCAGAAAGTGGATGGATGGAGGTGCTTTATAAATAAACTTTACTTACTAATAAATCAGTTTCCAATCCTAGAGTACACTGGATATGTGGCTAAGCTGACCCCTAAAGTGGATCACAGCACTAAAGAAGCATAATACAGTTCTCCTCTAACCCATAATGCTGGTAAAGATGATACAAGAGACAAATCTTTGTCAAATCTTATCAGCCCAAACAGATGAACCAGTGGCCCACCACGCCTATCAGATGGCTGCTCCAAAGTTCAACCCACTGAACCTGGCAATGATGAAACAGAGTTGGACAAGTCCTGTGGAGTAATAAATCTGCTAGTGCTCTAAGTTTCAACACTTGGATATCACCACCAAATCTCTCCATTCCTAACAGTAAAAAATCTTCCAGTTAACCCAAGAGCAGAATAAGAAACTCCCCGAACACAAATGGCCAGCTTTAAAACTCTGGATCCAGTCCTAAAGGAAGTGTGAGTCACTTGCCTTAGTGTCTTATCCTGGCTCTAGTCTCTTTGATCAGCGACACTGGCATCATGGGCAAATACTAGCAGATCATTTGGAGGAACATTTTATCAAATTTCTACATCAGGCCTGTAGCCTGTCTGCCCTCCCTGAAGACACTTCCAATTACGGTTTCTTTAAACATTTTTCTCTCTAAAAAAAAAAATGGGAGTGTAATAAACTTTTATATTTAGCCTTTTCCTATCCACACGTCACCACCCTTACCTCACTTTCTGTCCTCATTTTTCTCATCACTGATTGGCTTTTGTGTTTCTTTATTTCTTAATTGAGCTCATCCGGCACACATAATTTAAGAAAGGCACTCCCTTCACCACCACATGAGGTAGTGGCCGAGTTATTTTTTCTCTTTCAGAGCTTTGATGTCATGTGTGCCAGAACATGTTGAGCGTGTGTTCCTTTTGTTTAAACTACCTTTAATAAACCCATAATACTGGAGAAGTCATTGATGGATGTGTTCTTTGCATTTTGACCAGATGTCCATGCTGATAATAATCATTTTCTTTGACCCTTGTAATTAACCAAAAAGAAGAAGAGTGCATTTTCATAATATTTTCTCACTCATTGTTTGATGTCTCATGAAATACACCTATTTAGTTATCTCTTGTCATTATCTTGAATCTAGAATTTTTCTTGCATGGTGAAAAGTGACTGGAGCTGCTCCGAGGCCTGCACTAAGATAAGATAAGATAAGATAAGATAAGATCACTTATCACTAGGAAACAAGTTCTATATAGCCGGGATGTCTTTACCTTAAATGGCTTCAGTATCAACAGTATCAACTTGATAAGTCAGCCTGAGGTTTTTCAACCTAGATGTGAGCATGTTAATATAAAAAAGGTTTATTAGCAGCAGAATGATATTTATTTCAAAGTAGTAGCTCAAAGTATAATATTAGTAGAATACAAAAAGCATACAAAAAAAGCATAAAAAGCATATAGGTTAAAAAACCGCACAGCTACTGCAGTCCAAGAAGCAGCGGGTGTGAGTGTGTATTCTAGGATAAGTGACGTACACTAGCATTGTATTGTTAAAAGGCACTGTATTAATGTGTGTGCACTTTAAGCACTGTGGTCAGTCAGACTTCACTGTAAGCTGACAGAGCTCTAAGTAACACAAATTCTGTTTTTAATTAAGTTAGCAGTCTATGTTGTTTAATGTGCTGAACTCACGGCCTTATTCTTTCAGCTGCAGACCTGGAGGTGTTAAATGATCGAAGAGCAAGAAAATTATTTACAAACAAACTAAACAAACAAACAAAAAACCACATCTCCATATTAAGGATTATAAAACAATACAACTGTTTTGAAAGTGCAACCAACAGGAAGAAGGAAAGACAAAAACTAGCCTGTACCACATCTTCACACAACCAGTTCCTGGGATCTTCTAGAAATGGTGACACTAATATACGGGGAATTTATCGGTTAGTGGGTGTTGACATTGTACATTCCTCCCATCTTGAGCATAACCTGATCCAGAGCAGATTAGACCTGCAGGAAAAGTTACCATGGCAATCTAAGGTGTGATGTAAAACGTGAACCACATTAATTAAACTGAGAACCCCACAGTCAAACCTTGTGTTACCTGATAAGTCCTTATTCTTGTTGGTACAGGCCCACAGTCTCCAAAAGTTTAACTGTTTATGCAACAACAGTGTTAAACCTAATGCTCAGCAATCCTACAGCGTGTTCAGTGACAGCAGCAGCTAAACTGCAGAAAGGTAAATTACCATGAAGCTTTGCGATTGAGCGCAGCTGCAGTCTCGTGCTGCGTTTAAGTCCCAAAGGTAATTATCAGTTTCACCATTTACAAATACAGTTCTTTGAAGTTGTAAACACGGGAATCTTCCCATCAGTAACCTGCAATTCCCACATGACCTCAATGCAGCATCGTGGGTCCGACCAATAAAGTGCTGTGAAATAATTAGCGACAGGACGGGGCACTTCAGGGACCAATCAGATCTCAGTTTTCATTGCCCCCGCCCCTGGACCTGCCCATTATTTACCACTAACTTTCAAGGTAATTCTTAGAAATTGTTATAATTATAAGCATTTTCTTGGAATTAGCAACCCTTTTGTTCCAGGAAGCTTTTGACTACAGCTCCTGATTTCAACGAACACAGAGATTTTTATCACATCCACTGCACAAAGCAAGATCTGTTTGAGGTCTGTCTCAGTAAATAAGTACGCCATGGTTACGGGCGCCAAAATACATAATTTAAGAGTTCTGACATATCTAAAGTTACCATAACTATTGTGCTCGGGATTGCAAAGGTTATTTAATATCACGTAACATTAATTCGCTAAGAGGCTGAGTGTTACAAGGTTAGCTCATAGTTCCTTCCTGCCTCTGTCATTCCTGATCTGAAAGCGAAACCACTCCAGCTGGTGTCTAGAAAAAAAAAACATCCTCTCAAACTAACCCTAAACCAGCAAGTGTTTTCTAGGAAATGAAAGGCTAAACTAGCTCTCACGAAAGACTGAGGTAATCTCGTGTTTTATTTCATGATGCAGTTGAATGTAGGCTGGTGATGATGCCCTAGAATTTCAGCTGATTTTTAAAAAAAAATGCTGATTCTGTGACTATGTGTCTCTCGTGCTGAGAACAGATTGTACATAATCTGTAAGAAAAGCAGCTCTTTATGGACTTTGGTAATCCCAGCACTAATTGGCAAGAGGGAATCCCACTGCCCCATTTATGACCCCTCATGGTATTTGTATCTAAAGCACAACCTTCCCCACTTAAAAATCTTCTATTTTCAAGCATGATTATCTTATTTTCCTCTGATGAATATTTGTACAGTCAAGACTGAGTATTTTCACAACTTTAATGTGGATGTTACAAATAAGCAAGAACTAAATAGGAGACTTTTAAGGCATAGTTTAGAGGTTAAGAAGTAATTATACCGATCTGCATGAAGCTCAAAAAAAAATTATCATCTGCAATGCTTTGTTTAAAAAGTGTCTGCAGTCATGCATAAACTAGATACATAAACATGAGCAGAAGCCCATACTCTCTCAAGCATTCTCTGCAGCTTCTTTCAGCCTATGTTGTTGTAAGATGTTAGAATTCAGCCACTTCACATCATACGTGTATACCTAATATTCAAAATGGAATTAGGTGTCGACATTGGCATGACCACAATCCTTAACTTCCTCATTACATAGGAAAAAATACTGATAACAACAAGACACACTACTAAAAATGATCAAGCCACCCACAGATTTGGTTTACTTCAAATAAGTGTTGTTTAAGTCAAACTGAATGGTAGACAAATGAAAATATAGAAAAATTATAGTCAAACATGAAAGTCTCTCACTTAGAAATGAACAAAAGTCAAATCCAAATGCAAATTCTTAGTGATAAAATCAAACAAAGACAAGGAAATTTCATGCTTTCAGTAGACGATATGTACATCTGCTGCGTGAATGTAGTCAGATGAGGGGAATACTGTGTATGATCTTGAGAGTGTCAGTGAATGTTTCCAGAAGTTCGTTTGAGAAGAGTAAGTGTGCATTTGTTAGGGTTTTAATGCCTAAGAAGTTTAGAAGATGAGAAACATTAACATGAAACATGGACCCACAAAGACAAAGAGGTCACTGCTGTTTCTCAGCAGGTCAGAGAGGTAGTTTAATCCAAAATTGCTTCAGGAATCAGCTCATTTTCCTCTTTGTCTGCGTGCCAGGAAAATTCAGACAAGTCTGTGAGCTCTCTGTAACACTTACGGGGTGGGTTACAGTTTCTGAGTACTTCTGCTGCTTTTTCTTTCCCTCTTTCTCAGTCTGGTTAACCTTCCTCCCTTCCCATCGTCAAAATGGAAAGGGCTGTTCTGGAAAGATATTCTTCGCTGCGTGCTTGGCATTGTTGTCGCAACACTTCTGTTAGCAGTAAAATCATCAATGAAATTAATGTCAGTGTGCCGGTTTTATTGGCAGCTGTAGATGCTCACTCTGTTACTGAACCAACACCATGTTTGACAGATTCCTTTATGATCTGGGTCATGAGCAGTTCCCCTTTTTTTCTTTCATCAATCCATCATTCTCTTATATTAAATCTGGTGAATTACACATTCATGTGTCTTGTCTTGTTAGATAAGGTCAAGACCTTGTTTATATGCTTATTATTATAATATAATGTAGTTTTGTTTCCATGCACTCATCTGAATACAGTTTGATCATCCAAAGTATAGCTATGGAAAATTCCTAGTGAATATCAGACCCCTGCCATGACCCTGCCTAATGCCAGGAAATTTCAGCACGACTGCTCGTGACAGTGTATCTCAAAAAAAGATAATATCCACGAGATATGTCAAATATATTGAGTCACTGCCTAATTCTTCTTTCATCCCCATCAAACCAACATTTCCACTGTAGCACAAGAAATCTACTGAGCAGATTACCATTAAATTTCCTGACCACACCCATGATACCTAAAGAATACGCCAGTTCTATTTTGGACATCTGTCCTTTAAGACCCCATCTCATCAGTTTGTACATTTTGTGTGGCCTTTGATGGCCCTCCTGGTGACTGAGTCCTTAATGGTTTTGATGACCCCCTCTGACCTTTCTTCTCTTACCACCATCTGGCCAAATATCCACTTGAGGACTTCAAAGTCTAAAGGGCAGATTGTCATTCAGTTTACTAATCTATGCTATCGAGAGGATAAAAGGTAAAATTTGCATTGTTTTGCACACCTTTGGTCAAAAACGCATCTTTATCAGATTGGCGTATTGACTGTTAGAAACTCTCACAAAACCTTTGTGTCATTCTCAAAGCAACAAACCCTGGCTTTAATGATACAGCAATCTTTTAGATATGTTGTGTACTGATAAGGCTTCTTTAAAAGGACAGTCTATAGATGTGTCACTACAATTGTGAGTGATGAGAAAAATAAACTGTTGCAAAACCTGGCTAGAGGAGAAATCAGGTACAGAAACGAAATTCCAGAAATTCACACAAATCTGCACAAAAGCAGATAAATTCATTCAGTAACTGCACATCAAACAGAAATAACAACCACGGGTTAAAGAAAAGACCCAATGTTCATCCTTTATACAAGACTTTGTGTCAATCTGTACAATTATAAAGCCTGGACCAAAGTCAGAGACCGGCGGACAATGCCGTCACTAGAGCCATACATTTAGCAGGACTAATAATAATAATTTTGTGGTCTTTGGGTGCCACTTGGGCATTAGTCCAGTTGGGTATTGCAGTGTTTTTGTTCCCACAAAATCTCCATTCCATGTTCACAGAGGGAATCAATAATCTATTAGTGGGTAGGCTGTGGTATCAGTACTGGGAAAGGACAATGGAAGCAGCAATATGAAGTTACACAATGGCACCCGACATTTACTGCTGCATGACTGACATAAAACATTTAGAAATTAAAGCGGAGCCAGTCTTAACTTTTCTTTTAGTGCTCCAGTGGTGCAGGCAAGCAACAGCCAAACATATGCTTCCATTGTTTGCAGACTCACAGTGGATTTATACTTCTGTGTTAAGTCTGTGCTGTAGTTACATTGTAATTATAAACCCTATGTGGTAACCTGACATTTACCTCCCTAGAAATGTAACTACACGTTGCCATCGACACTGAAGCACAGATATAAATGCTGGAAATGGCGTTGGCCACAGAACTATAAATTAGGCTACAGATAAGACCGCCCATAGATAACGTCACTGAGAGTCTGAGCAGAGATCTTGTAACTTGGTCAAGCCCAATACATGTTAACCTTTATTTCACCTGCAAAATCACAAAGAGTTCATGTTTTTTACCACTAAAAGGGGAGTGACAGTGAATGCCCTACTATGGTCATTACATCGAGCAGCCAGAGGGGGCGACACAACAAATGGATTTATTTATGTAATCATCATCAATTAAAACATAAAAATTGAGAAAAAAAAAATCAAAGAGCTAGGCCTAATATTGTTTTATATATATATTTGACTTGATTATTTCAGTAAATATTGCTGTGTTGCACCCTCTTTTATTTATATTTTCATAAGAGACATCTATAGAGTCATTCACATTTCCAATCAACATGTTGTCCTGATAACTGATAACCGTACAAAATTTCTTTTATCAGCTTTTCGTCCTTAAAAAAAAAAAAAAAAATCACCAAATGAGTCGCTTTATTCAAAATAATATTTTTAAAAGTCTTAAAACGAATTTATTTTTTTTACACGTATTCAATTTAATTTGCACTGAAAAAATGATTTTTATTTATTTTTTTAATTTAAATTTTATTTATTTTTTGTCATAATACTAAAGTAAATTGGTTAAATATTCGTGCGCGGCCCGTTTTTTCAGTATTTTGTATGTCACATAATTACAACAATTAATTGCAACAACTCGTTGCCTTTGACAATCGCTGTGTATATGATAGGCTGCACTGCTGCCGGGAGGGGAAACCATTACAAACGTTTTCGATGCATGAAAGCGTTTCAGTGCACGTCCTATTTGTAAACCTCTTCAGTAGGGCGATTTTGCGCGCTCCCGTGGACTCGCCATAGAAAACAAAGCTGAACGTCTTCCATAACAGCTAGGGGTGCAGACTTGAGGAATATCCGAGAATAGTCTGCATACAGCGAGCTGAATATGGATTTACTGTGGGTGTAGCATCGTTGGAGACCGAGCCTTCTCGGCTGGGGTGACGGCAGGACATTAGCGAAACCACCGAAAATAACAGCTGTCTTTTTTTTCTCGGGGTGCTTTGTCTTGTCCACCTAACGATAGCAAACCATCACTCTCGTTTCAATCGCAAGATATTCAGCTAGTTCTTACTAGCTGCCTCCGGGATGTATCATCATGTTGTCACCAAAAAGTAACTGCTAAGACGTCGGATTGTGAAAGAAACGCAAGAAAACATCTCCCGGGTCCCGACGGGTTGTCACCGGGACCTGAATCTGTGTTAGCCACAGTCGCGGAACCCACTGTTTTTGGCGATATGGCGGAGCAAGGCTACTCATCCTGGTGAGTGCGTACAGGCATTGCGCTACCGACTGGTAGCAGCTACCTAACGTTAGCCGCTGTTGCTATTGCCAAACCAGATTGCAATAGGTCATTAAACCACCGAACCCTATTTCTGTCAGTATACAGAAACGCTTGTCTCTTCACATCGACACTTTCACATGCATTTATCAACGTCTTCAGAGCAGAAGGTCACACATCCAGATAGTTTTCCTTTGCTAGATATATATATATATATATATTTTTTTTTTTTTTGCTAAACCGCTAACTTTGGCTAGCCGTAGCTAACGAGCAGCCCCAGCTGATGCCGTGCTAACGTTGTCCAGCATCGGTTAAATCCAATGGTGACTGTTGTAAGGAAATGCTAACGAGTTAGCTGTTCTGCTAATGGCTAAAGCACAATGGGGTGGTCATTTTGCGAATTTTTCGTTCGCTTTGTGGAGTACGGCTTGCTTTGTTGGTAAACGCAGCATTTCATGACAGTGTTAAAAGGCTTAGTTTGTTGTCCGTGCCAACAAATTAGCGCTAGCTGGCATTCGTCGTCGACCTGCTGTTCACACAATAACAAAGGTTCGGCTGTAGCTAAACTAGCATCGGTGTCATGTCACAAAAATGCAGTTTTTCCATACAGTGATAAGCGATAGGCGGCCACAGATGGCACCATCAGGTATCGAGATGTAGAAACGTTATATAACTATAGTGTCATAGTGAATTTGTGGTCGGCGAAAGTATAGATTGCACGAAATCATTCAGATATGATGTGATAAGTGAAATGCGTTGTTTCCAAAAACGACCTCTTTCTTATGGCCTAGTTAATGTATAGTAGGTTATACTTGTCTTATCTATGATTAAGTGTTTGTGTCATGTCTACTACAAGATCGTTTTGAGTTTGAGAAGGCCGAGCCAATCGGGTCTTCCCTAAGAGAGTGCGTTCATTGAGTTGTACGAGTCGACTGTGTTTATTTCATAGACTAACCTTTATTTAATGTCACACTTTCTGTGAACCTTCTGCCTCTGAAAATCCCAGTATTCATGCTCTTTTAAAAACAATCCCAATTGAATATCTTTCATCAGTTTTAGATCAGTGAACAAAAGCCTTTCCCGATACAGCGATATCTGTAAATGCAGATAAAACAAAGTTTTTACCAGCAGGGTGCCACTGTGTGCTTTTAGCTTCTATAAGCGGTATATCAAAAAACTATTTTTGTGGTAAATGTCTCGTATGAAAAGTCCAAATCACTGTAAAATGTCTAGTGTGAGGCCAAAGAAAGAAAATCATTTGTATATATTTTTAATGTACTATTTTTATGACTACATCCAGTCCACATGCTTTTAGATTGAAACTTGATATTTGAAAGGGTTGTTGTCATTCATTTTGTGTGCAATGTGATTGGATCTCAGAATGCAAATTAGTGTCCAAAAAACAAGCTTCATGATCCTGTTTGACTTGTCAACAACTGTGATATATCAGAAGATAAGAGAAGCACTGGTGAGGATTAATTAACATAATAAGCCTAATTTATGTGACACAGCAGCAATAAAACCCACTGCAGATCGAGATGGATTTACACCTGGATGAGATCGGATCAAAGCACAAGCAAAACTACCTCCAGATGTAGTTAAATCAATGGATTGATTCGTAACACAGCACATAATGTCCATTTGTTCTTTAACATTGAAATATGTCTTCACAATATTACAGCCCTCATCATTTTTCTTTTTTTATTAAATTTATAAAACTGAGATCATCTCTGCCTGGGAGGGGAGGATGGTTAACTTTATGCTTGATTATTTATTTATTTATTTTAAAAAAGGTATGAATGGAAACATTCAAGCATGCCTTATATGCCTCAAACAGCTGGTCTGACTTTGACACACAGTCTGCAGTTCTGTGGGTGGATAGCACTCCATTAACCTCACAGCCCAATAGCTTCATAGGGCTGATCTTTTTTTACTTCCGTGTTTGAATGTGAATTTTCATAATCAAATATATTTTTTTTGTTTTTAATATTATATGATCAAATTAAGAATATTTTCCAGGAGCACTGTTATCTATATTGTTCCACAAACACAAAAAGGTGAATTGTGGTTATTTTACATGCACTTCCACACATGACCATTTTGCATGTATTGGTTTTATATATGCTGATATTAAAATTATAGCGAGGCAGATTAAATCAAGTATGAATTCAAAAGCTAATGATCGTGATTTAATATGTTATTAGGAAAACAACCTATAACAATCCTCTTGATTGGTAAGCTATCCAGGATCACTCTGAACATATTTTATTGTCATCTGTCCCCAGGCCTTGCTTTAATAGTGTCAATATACTGTTCATGCTCAACAAACTTGTTCACACTTGTTGAATGTAACTTAGCACAAAGGGAATCTGAAAAACAGATAACCTCCATCCAAGACAGGGAAAAAGAGGAATCGGCGACATTATACTGGATTGAAATGTATCCAGAACAGCAAAGATGATTATAGAATTTTAACTTGCAGTAAAACATATATATAAAAAATATTACTTTTGGGCAAAATCTGTACCTAATTTATTGATAATAAAAAAAAAAAAATCTAATTTACTGATTTTGTGAATGCAGTTATGTCCCATTTCCCACTGAAGTTGGAGTTCACTTAGATACTTGCTTTAAACTAACTCCCCAAACAAGTGCCACAAAGCTTTACCCAGATGGCTGCTCAGTGGCAAGACTTTCTTCTTGAAGGACTTTTGGGGAAATACAGCCACTTCAAAATTCTCTCTGGTCTAATTTGCATCTACATGAGTATCTTTTCTTCCTCTTTTTTTCTCCAAAAATAACCACACACATCCACACAGGCAGTTTATAGAGGGGGAAAAAGAAAACGCACAGAAACACAATAGAAGCACAGATAAGAACATGCCAAGTGGACAAACCACAAAGCCATGTTGGCCAATCAGAACCACAGGCTCTGTGACGTCAAAAACTGTCAACCCTGCAAATGCCTTTTCTGAATTTCTTGACCCTTGATTTCCAAAAGGCCAGTTTCAGTGACCTAAAACTGTGTGTGTGGCTAAAAGGCTAAAGTCCATAGAGAAGCAAAATCTGTTTTGTTTTTTAAATACGTCGTATCAACAAGGCCTTGCACATTTTGTCACTTAATGTTTTTGTGTTAAGCAAGGCTAAAGAGCTGTTTGATATAAGGATTCCTGCTTAGAGGTGTATTAATTGTAATATCTATGATTTAACTCAACCTCCTCAAAGAAATTAGTCTAAATGGGGCTTGGATGCATAGTCACTTGTGTTGATTTGCAAGCTCAGCAGAAAAACATTAGACCGTGACTATCTATTGTGCTTGAAATGGCTTTAATGTCACTGAGGAGCTTCAGAGATGAATAATGAGTAAATGTGGAATTACAGTTGAATCTCAGAGCTTGTGTGCTTGCACTGAATTTTCTTTTTGCTTTGCAGCCAACCTGAGATTTATTTTAATTACTACAGTGTGCACAGCCAACCATCAGGGCAGAATATCACGGTGTTTGTAGACATAAGCTGTTTTCAAACACAAATTTAGGACAGTTTTGGAACAATCTGGTTGGGATATTTTCTGCTTTTCTCACTTGTAGTGAACAGCAGGAAATAATTTGCAAACCCATTCGTAATGTGCTGGAAATGTTAGATTTTCTGCAGTATTAGGTGCTCTGTTCAAACATCGCATGGACCAGGACGCTGACACGTTAAAAAAAACAAAATAACATCCGATCCAGTTGCATGGGATATTTAAGTTAAGTTAAGAGTACGTGTATGAAAATGGCTTCATCTTTTCTACATTGTTATTGATGTTATCTAGTAAGTAAGTGATGTTTTCTCTTCATATCAGCATCATCAGCAGGTTAATACAGTTTAATATTGCACTAGATGATCTGCAGTAGTTTCTGTAGTTCAATTTTAAATCATCCTGTTACAGTAGAGTAAATGATGCCAGTTTTGTCCTCACCCGTTTGTCAGAAGAGCAGCAGCTAGGCTAACCCCAGTGCAGCTAGCTCGCACACTGAGCCACTGAATGCAATGTGTTCCCAGCAACTTTCAGAAGACACCAGAAAACACTGTTTTAAATCACATGCCTAAGTTTTTTAATAGTGTTGATAAAGAGCAGATGTTTGAAGATGGATCTCTCACCGCAATTTGTAGAGACATTTGTTAAATGTGCACTTAGAGTTTCTGTTGTGCGCAGCTAATTTTATATCAAGTATATTGCTGTCCGGAGCAAACGACAGTGAGCCCCTTTCAATCTCACAATAACCAGGTGACCAATATATCTTTCTGAAGAGTCTTCGTTTGTTGCCACTATCAACTCTTGCAATAGCAGTAATTTGCTTTAAAGTTAGTTTGATTACTAACCACTGGTAGTTGTTTTCTTCTACTTTCTCTTCCTAGCTTTTAGTTGTGCAGCTGACAGTGCATGCTGTGTAAATGAGAAATTTCCAACCGTGACATTTTAGATCAAATTATGAAAGTCACACTTCCTGAAGTGAAAGCACATAGCAGCAAACTATTCAGTTGTCTTTTTGTTGTATGGCACTGTTTCTGACACACTGTTAGGGTGCTGCCCTATTTGTAATATTCTGAAAACTTTTTTTTTTCTTTCTGATATAACCATTTAAGTTCTGCCACCACCGGAGAGACCAAGTAAAGATATAAAGTATTGGAAGATTTGACATAACCCCTGCCTGCTGACCTGTTTAGGCTAGTGATGGCGTTTACACCAGTTACAGTTATCAGTTCATCTGCACAGAAAACTGGGTTAAGTAGGACAATAGCAGAGAAGATAACGTTGGTGTATTTTATGGTAGAGCTGGAGCCTCACCTCTGTGACACACATTCACCGAGCCACGAGCAAAGAGATGACGCTTGGGCTAAGACCGTTAACCCAGGTTGAGTGAAAGAAAGTTTTAATTTTTTTTTTCTTAAGTTGACAACAACAGTGCTCGTTATTGTAATCACAATCAAGACCTATATTGGTAAAAAGCCATTAAGCTTATTATTTTAGTTTAAGCAGCTCAGTTGTGGGAGGGAAGAGTAGCAGTAAGAATATCCAAAGGGGGCAGTAAAACTGTATTAGCCTTTTTTCTGTGTGTGTGTTATTCCTGTTTGCATATATCACTACTGTATATCCTTTGGTATAATGTTTCTTCTGTCAGCAGTACTATACTGCTGCTGAAATATGACTGCAAGAAGAGTACTAGATCTCATTCCTCTGGAAACTAACGTTATATAGTTATGTGCCATCAGCAGCTGAATTACTTGTAAATTCACATATTTTTGAGTAAAGTTGTTTAAAAAAAATAATACAGAGATAATAATAAGCTGAAAATTACAGATCTGATTAGATAAAGCAAAAGTACTGATGACAACAGTGCCATCTTTGCCCCCAGGCAAAGCCCTCCCCTCACTAGTTGCTGAACACATGACCAGTAGTGAATGCTCACAATGCTCAGCAACACTTTATGGGGAATTTTGAGAGGACGGCAAAGTTGCCATTTCAACAAAATTGTTAAACCGTTTTTATAAATGTTAACATAGCCAGAGATCACATTAACAGTAGCCATTTCACTATTAGCGATTACCTGATAGCCACATTAGCCGTCATCATTAAGCTAGGAACTAGCAGCTATGGCTAATAATAAAATATTAAGAGGATAACACAGTTACTTGTGTCCAACGTCAAGTACTGAAAGGTAATAAGTGGCATTTTTGCAGTTACAGCATTAAAGAAAACTAACTACCTAACACTCTCTCTCTCTCATATGTATGTGTGTGTATATATATATATATATATATATATATATATATATATATTACAATGAGAGAGAGAGAGAGAGTTTGTTAGTTAGATATATGTTTGTTTGAAAACTAAGAACAGAGTAGTATGATTATGTCTTAGGTTGTCAGTTTTATAGTAAACATTCTGTATTTTTATATAAACTTGTTATCAGAAATCATTTTAAACTAAAATCCTCATTCAGTCCAGCAGGTATCATTGTGTTGAGTGTTGAGACCCAATACACCTCTTTCTGAGAAAGTCAAATCCAATGAAATGCAGAGTGGCAAGGGACTCATGTTTAGCTTCTTGGTAGTGTTTGGCTGTAACTACTCCACGTTCCCAGTATGCATGAGTCTCTTATTTTCTGAAGTTCATTGGTTGACTGCTGTTTGTTTGTTCAGTGTAAGCTTGACCATTGGGGCATTCAACAATACAGATTAATGATGTTGTACTGTAATTTATAGTTTATGAATTGTTTGATAAGGAACTTTTTACCAGTATGTGGATGGGTAAAATATATCTGAAATAGTGTTGCACTGACTGCATTTACCCCCTTCTTAAGTTTCCTTTTAGGTAAAGCCAAGTATGATTAGGTTTGCTTGCCTGAAAACTGTGTGCAAGATTATCGCTGATTGTTTGAGCTCTTTGAAATGATAGGAGAGGAGGCATTTCAGTGATTCCATTTAGTGATGGTTCAGCTTTTAAGATGTGCCAGTGTCTGTTAAGTATGTCCCTGGGTTTCTGATGATAGTGGTTCAATTCAGTGATGAAAGTTATTCTTTCAGGTTTTTTTTTCTGTTGAGGTTTTAAGGCTTAAGCAGTTCATATCTTGAAGATGCTAAAGCATGGATGTAGGCTCTGTCGATTATGGAGGGATGGCACTTCCCTTAATTAAATCGTGATTTCATCTCCTTTGTCATGTTTTTGAATTCCTCCAAGCCTGAGAAATTTCTCCAAAGGCATAAAAATTGCCCAGTAGGTATGTTTTCCTTCAGGTGACTTGGATGCTGTTGCAGTGAAGAAGAGTGTCATGTTCCATGGGTTTCCTTTAAATTGAAATATGTAGGCTTCCATCTTGGTGTATAGACATGGGTAGATTACATTGGAAAAAAAAAAGTGAGTTCTCCAAGAAAGTACCATCTCTCCATAATTGACATAGCCTACACCCAAGTCATATGTCATTTCTGTGTCAGTGTCTGAAGGGTGGAGGTGGTGAAGAGTGATTCAGGAAACAAGTAGTTACCTGAATGCCAGCGTATCATGTGTAGTTCAGTGCTGTTTATGCATAACAAAAGCCTGTGCAGTCATGCCAAGTTAAACAGTGTCAGTATCTTAACAAGATAGTTCACTTGAGGAATTTAACTGGCTAGCCACCATGCTAAAATTAAATCCATCTGTCTAGTCTTTGAAGCGCTTTCAGCTAGTTAAAATACTTTTCTGTCAGTTCAGATTGTGGGTCAGGTTAAAATGCATGTTAAAATATAATGCTATATATCTTGATGCATGCCCAATCATCCAGGTAAGTAAATCCCAAAAGGTTGATTCTGTTCATCTGGACATTTCGTCACTTGGATGAGTGACGAAATGTCCAGATGAACAGAATCAACCTTTTGGGATAATGCTGTATAGTTTCTAGGTTATATTAACAGAGGCTGCTAATATTTGCATATAAACTTCAATTACCCATGCATTTCCTTTTTGTTACTGACAAATGAAAGTGAAAAGGCTATAAAGGCTCAACTTTTTTAGAAAAAAAAAGTAATGTGGGACAGGATTAGGAAGCTGAGGAAAAATGAAGAGAGAAGATAGTGGAGCTCGTATTAATCGTAAGATTTAAGTTAGGTTACTGCGCAGTTTAACGGGCAAAACTGAAACAAACAACATAGGCTTACTTACCAAAGAGATAAATTTGCGGTAGAGTTAAGAGTGCCTGCGTGTTTTTAAAAATATCAGTATGTCTCAAGTGTAGCTATAATTGTATAGCAAGATGGGGCACTGTGATATGCCAAATGAATATTGTATTGCACATGTAATTAGTTTGTCCTTGTATAGAGATGCCACAAGACCCGATACGTCAGTGGAAAGCCAGTAGAAATATTTAAGGACATAGTTGTACTTATTTTTCTATTTTCCTGTAACTTATCATAGTTGCAAGGAGTACGAAGGTTACCCCAAAATAATAACATAATGCTGCAGCATGTAGGTGTAAAGGGATGTGCAGCAGAATCTTTGTAGAGAATTATTTGTTTAAACTAATAAGTTTGGTGTTTTTTGGTGGTGGTTTTTTTTTTAAATTACTAAAATATAAGACTTTACATTGCATATCTGCTGATTGTCATACCCAATAAAATTTTTTTTACAGCATATTAAAAAAATAGAACTTTTCTTTTAGTACTGCCAATCTGACACATTTAATAGTTGACAAAAAAACAAAAGGAGAGGAAAGCAGAGATCAACTTGTGTGTAGATTTATGTCAACATACGTTCTCTCTCAGAACAAACCTGTAGAACAAGCTTTCTACCTGACACTTCAGGTTTGGCATGCTAACCTAAAGTCTTATAGCCCTTTTCCAATACTACCTGCTCGACTCAACCCTACTCAGTTTCGGCCATTTTCCATTACAATCAAATACCACCTAATGTACGTGGGGTCATTGTACCAATGCCACTAAAAGTGCTGTGATGTCATTTGTGTGTTACACAAACATCACAAGAATGCCGAGGCAATGTATACCTGCTGCTCGGTGTGTGGTTTTTTGTCAGACTCTGTGCAGTCTGCAGTTTGTTGACATCATATTTTTGGATCACTTTAGGTCGCTTGGAACCCCAGCCGAATAGCCAATAAAAAAAAGTACCTGGTACCAGTTATTACCACCTGTTAGAAAACAATAAAAGTTGAGTCGAATTGAGCCCAGTTGAGGAGGTACTAGTGGAAAAGGGCTGATAGAAGCCTTCGGGTTTCCCTTACCATTTTACATGTGGAGCCTAAATATTTCCATTAAGTCTGAGCTAAATAACAGAGAAAATGTGTGTAGAGTTCTCCATTACCTTCAGAAATCAGAAAAATAATTTTTGCTAAATACAAATGAAGAATAAATTCACATCATGTCAGGAGACTAGATCCTTCACCTGTTTCTCTGAACTGTGCATGCTCCAGAAGCTCGGAGTTGGTAGTTAATTGACTGTTGTTCTGTAGTGTAATTAGTAGAAATGTGTGCAGCTAGTCAACCAGGGCTGCAACTAAAGATTATTTTGGTAGTTGACTAATATGCCAATTTTTCTTCGATTAGTCAACGATTATTTCAGTAACTCTTATCTCCGCTTCCTGTGGGCAAACCTTCTGTTCTAGGTTCCAGTACCTCACCTGTGAATATCACCCTGTTGTTTCCTCCCACAGAAAATTTTAATAATGTCTTAGGAAACATGAATTTGAAAATAATCTAATGTATTTTTAACATTATTCAATAGAACCATCAGAATAAAAAATAAATAAATAAAAATATTAGGTAATACAAGTTAAAGTGGTAGTAGTTAAACAAAAAAAGTGCAAATAAGAAACTAAAAATGCTTCAAATTAAATCAAAAAGATTTTTTCCTGTCCAAAATAACCATTTTCCAAAGTTTGCAGATGACTCGGTTCATGAATTCATGATTACAGTGGAAGTGTTCTGGAGTGAGGTTGCTCTTATCTTTGAGATGATGTTATCAGCTGCTGATAACCATGCTAAAGATGCTCTCTGTCACGATTTCCGCCATTTGAGCAATGCATGAGCCTCTTTTCAGGACACTCATTTATATGCCTTTGTTTAATACTAGTAAAACAGAACAAAACTGAATTGGGAAAAGACCGTTACTAAACACAAATTTGGTTGTATGTCATAGTTTCTCAGATGATGTAGTGTTCAATGGCTACTCCTGTTTAATGGTTTACTATCACATTTAACTCATTAGCTAACAAAACTGAAATGGTGTTTGCTTGGCAATCATCATCCATGAGAAGTTTCAGACAGGTAAGCTAGCGTAAACATAACTGTACTTAAAACCCTGAAAATGACACATGCAGAGTTGACGTCACAGCTCCAGGGTCAGGGGGCCAGTGCTTTAAATGCTTGTACACTGCAGTAGTGCTGTCGTGGAAGGAAAGCTCAGTCTGCATTTAAAAAAACACATTTAAGTGTATTAGTATATGACACATCGACGTTGATTTATGTTGACGATTTGTTGCAGCCAACGTCGACGTGTCATATACTAATACACTTTAAATGTGTTTTAAATGCAGACTGCATCTAGTCAACTAGATGTTTAAACATTGCTGCTCTTGCTAGTTGGCACCAGAAGTACTTGTGAGGTAAACAAGTGATTCTTATTTTATCGATATCCAAAATTACCTATTGGCTGTAATCTCTCGTCTTCCATCTAAGGGCAGGCGGTGGTGCTTTCTCCCTCTTTGTGATGGAAAGTAGACAGACAGCTGTGAGAACTAGTGCGGTTGTACAATGCTTTGATGTAGAAGATGAGTGGTTATATGTTAGATATTACAAGAGTTAACATAAACAAGACTGAAGCTGTGTGTAACCACATTCTGCACAGGGACATATGTGGATGCTGGCCTGCAGGAAAGGTGGGTAACTGCTGCTTGCAGTGCTAATGTAACTCACACTTGGCAAACGGATCTAATACTGCATGTGTGTAGTGTTATACACAGCACAAAATGTTCAGCGATATTTAAAAGCACAACGTCATTATTAAATGTCATTAATGGAATGTTAATGCAAATGCAGTGATTGTAAGCTCATCTATTAGATGTTTGGAGTGCTTTCTTCAAGACTTGCATATCATCCAGAAGCACTTTTCCTGCACCATATTTTTTAATTTTTTTTGTAACCTTAATACAAATTGTTTTTTGTTTTTTTTTTAAATATATTAAGTTGTGTACATATGTACACCAATGTGATTATTTTTCCCAGGAAGTCTATGAATACCATAGCAAGTTAAGTTAATAAATTAAAGAAGAAACTTTACACCTGGAAACCTGGTTTTTAAAGATGTAAATACAAAATCCTGTTAAGACTTATCTACAGTATAAGTAGATGACGCTTAAATGTTGACTTCTGCACTTTTTAAATAATCCCGTTAAATCTTAAGGAGCTTTGAGGGCTTCTCCAGTAGAACTTACAGCTGTATAGACAGAGCTAATCCTGCTGAATTCTCTACTTAAGAGCACACATTGACCTGTTTGAGTTTTGCACATGACTAACGCACCTGTTGGATGTGTCCTGAACAGAAGCACCACTAAGATAACCTCTCAGAGCTGAAAAGCACAATTTGTTTTAATTTGGAGAGACAGGCGCCTAACCAAGCTTAAATTTTAATGGACGTTATCTGTGCTGAATAAATGAGCAAAATCCTTACATGTTGACCCCAGGTCTTAATATGTATGTGCAACAGCTAGTATTATCCCCAATGTCGTAATACAAAGTGCTAGATGCTTGGTTAGTTGGTTATTTAAATTATTTTTTCATTAACAAACATCATGCAGTAAAATACTTTAAAGCATGTCTTTTTGCAGGAGATTTTCTCTTTAACTTTAAATTGAAAATTTACATGGAAAGCAAATTAATAAATGAAAGAAGAGGTGGAGGTAGTGGGGGGGACTACCATTTGCCTAGTAGAGATTTATCACATAATTGTTTTTTTTTTTAAAAAGATTAATTCAAGAATGTATTTTTGACCTCACTATTATATTTGCTTACTAGTCACTGGATGCCAAAATGGTAATCCCATCAGTTGCGCACCCCTCCTAGATGCCATCTTTGTTACGTTAACCTGAACGATGGGTTGTAGGATTGTAACACCAGAGATAAAGCCAGATCAGAACTGACTGGATCTGATCAGGATCCATTTCAATGCTAAATTCTCAAACGAACAAAAAATGGAAAAATACTCATTACAGTAGCAATGCAGAGGAAATGTGTCCTTTTTTATTGCGTGTAGTCCATTAATGTCCATAATTGATCATAAAGGGGAGACATTAAATGCTACCTAATTGGATGTCAAACACCCAGTGCCTCGTCTTATGTAATTGATGGTAAAACTTGTACGCAAGATTAATGTTAGTCCTGGAAGACTTACCTTTTTTCTGTTTAATATATGTGTCTGTCTGTGTGTATTAGACCATACCTGAGTAAGATGTTAATTTTGCATGCTTGAATCTTAAACCCCCATACCTCACAGTAGCAGAAGTCTTTATTGTGGCCTGTTGACCTGGCCCTTAGTGGTCAGGTCTGCATGTAACTGCTTTGATTAAGAATGGTATTGGAATTGTTATTGAAAACCTAGTCTGTCGGCGAACAAGGACGTCTTATGGCACTTCGGGCTACCGTCCAGGCCTCAACAGTCCGGGATTGTATTTTGTTTTTAAATGTTCCATTCATCTATCTCACTCATGTTCTACAGGCTTCTGTGCACAGAATTCAGACGAACCAGTTCGATGCTAGAATATGAATTAGGTCTGTGGGAGATTAAACTAGCTGTCTTTCAGCTTGCTGTGTTGACAGTGGAGCAGTGACCTCATTGGTGTGTTGTAAAACAAAGTCAGCTTTCCCTTATCACTTTATGAATGCTCGAAACCAAACTGACCATGTTGTTTTAACCTGCACCTAGAGTCAAATATACCAGCCCCCACTGTAATGCTGTATGTTGCAGTGCTGTCCTAGTGTCCCGTTTCCACAGTGAACTACATGTTAGTGCTCCAGACTCAGAAACCCAGTAGAAGTTTCTGTACCACTGAATAAATGAAAGCGACAAGAGTCTTGCTTTTTTCACTTTTGCAGAGTAAGAATTGTAAAGTCCTGTGTTAAAAGGCACACCAAAATGAAAAATGACTTGAAGTGGTAAGTCTTCTTATGAGTTTAATATATTCACCAAACTGGGCATATAAATATGGCGTTATTTTTGTGCCTCTATTCTGAGCGCACGTAAAAAAGATTTTGAGTGCTGATTGGAGACCAAAACAGCCAATCAGAAGTTTTTTCATCCAAGTCTGTGATTGGTTGGTTTTGTGGCACAAATATAACGGTGTACAGAAAGAGTTGAACGCGCAAGGGCAGAAATGTTGAGAGCGCGAGCAACACACTGCGAGCAGGTTCGCAGAGATCTGAGCAAGAGCAAATGCAAAAACTGAGCAAGAGGGGGTGTTATTGTGTGTGTATATGGATAATAGGAAACACTGAAATACATTATTTGCACGCAGCAATGAATTTTTTTCGCTCAAATTGAACTTTTCTTCGCTCAAAATAAATTTATCCTCAAAATGCAACACTTGTACTTGCAATTTTTTTTTTATGTGCGCTCAGAATAGTGGCACAAAAATAACGCCATACCACCCACTTTTCACCTTTTAGAAAACACCCAGGGTCTCAGACCTGGAGCCACTCTTTGTCTCATCCACATAAAGATGCCCGCCGAAAACGCAATAGATTAGATCCCCTCTGCTGTATTACTCTAGTTTGTAGATCACTCGCTATATAACGACTTTAAGCAGCCTGGGAGAAATGAGGCAGGCTCAGGAAGAAAGAAATTGACCTGAACATCCGAGTAAATGTGCTAAAGTCTAAAAAGTTTCAGCTTTTCAGCCAAAGAGGAGGGAGGAACATGAATGTCTGAACAGTGGTCATTAAGGTTTGATCGTTACCGAACATCACTGGTGGTAAACTACCTGTTGAAATGGTGGGTGCGGTTTTCAGGAGCCCCTACTGACAAACCAGGAAATGGATACTTCTGTGGGAGAAAATGCAAATATGACTTCATCACTGTCTCTTCACGAGAGTAAAGAAACTCTGCTTCATTCATTCTTTTGAATGTTCTTGTTTTTTTTCCACATATTATTATGACTCTGATTTCATTTTAAGGGTTGTCAGCTCTACAGCTAAAGTGTGCAGTTCACATTGCAGGCGAAATGTCATTTATTACAGTAATTCAACTTAAAAGGTGAAACTAATATAAGATGTAGACTCATTACATGCAAAGTGAGATATTTCAAGCCTTTCTTTGCTATAATTTTGATGATTATGGCTTACAGCTTAAGAAAACCCCAAATTCAAAATCTCAGAAAATTAGAATATTACATGAAATCAATAAAACAAGGATTTTAAATAGAGAAATGTCAGACCTTTGAAAAGCAGAAACATGCATATGTACTCAGACCTTGGTTTGGGCCCCTTTTGCATGAATTACTGCCTCAATGTGGCATGGAATGGATGCTATGTAAAAAAACAGGTACTTTTTAAATTTTATATATAACACCTTTGTAATACCTGTTCACCAAAGTCTATTTAGCAACATGCGTAAAGATATTACACATAAAAAACACACGGAAACATTGGAAATCAGTTTTTGGCAGGTGATCACTTTTTGGCACAACACCGGTACATGTATTCCGTTACTCCCCAACACTGGTGGTGTGGATGATTTTTCTAACCCCCCTCAGCTGAATTGGTAAGCCAGAGAAAATAACCTTGTTTTGGATCACTGAGGAGCTCAGTACTGAGGATGATGTTCAGTGTTTAGGAAAATACGCAGATTTTCATCGTCCCAGTCTGAAGCACCTTACAGCAAAATCATGTGTCAGGTAAACTGGAGAGTAGGGGGGATGCTTCCTGCAGGACTTAATTTTTCTTTACCCATTAAATATACTCATCTAATATTCTAGTTTTCAGATTTTAAAGCCAGCCTGTTGTTTTGTTCAGGTTGTTTTGGCTCATGCTGTTTCACACACGCTGCTTGCCGCACACTGTTTGTTGCGTTGTATTTTAAGATTGTACATTATAGACATGAACCATGTGGGTATTTTAAAATAACAAACTTGTTGTAATTCATTTTAGAAAAATTCACTACCGATTTTTTTTTTTTTTTTTTTTAGGAAATAAAAAAAAAAA
>VUQG01023211.1:0-27686 GCA_015106755.1 Etia nguti
GGCAATTAAATATAATGCATAGCTTGTCTATGAGTGATCTCCAAAACTATAGGATAACAGGACAGCTCCACAGACAATGAAAAAAGGAACCAACAGCAGACTGACATTTGTTGCAGAGATTTGACAAAGCTGGAAACATTGTGCACCTCTTCTCAGGTGTAATATAAAGCCTATGTATAAGTTTAAACTGCCTCTCCCAAATAGAATTAGATGCCAAGGCTTTAAAAGGACGACAACACAACTCATTCCAAGCCTCAGCATCTATAACGCCTACATCTGATTCCCATTGGCTCTTGACTTTGTTAGAGTTATCCATTCTAAGATCAGAGAGAATGTTATAAATCTTTTTAGTTATACATTTTAGTTGGGTAGTTTTTACCATGAGTGATTCTGTAGGAGAAACACCAAACCCTCCATTAAAATCCTTCAATTTAGAAGTAATAAAGTGCTTTACCTGAAAGTACTTCAAAAAATCCTTATTGGTCAGACCAAACTTGCTTTTCAGTTGATTAAATCTAAGAAGAGAGTTCTCATGAACAAGATCACCCACTGTATAACTCCCTTTTTGAGACCAGTCCGCAAAACCAGCCCGAAGACCAGGTAAGAAGTCAGGGTTTTCATGAATAGGAGTAAGAAGGGAGAAACAATTATAATATCCTTCCAGGCGCCTGACTTTGCACCAAATAGTGAGCATATTTTTTAACACCATATTATCTTGTGTAAGAACTGTGGCTTTACCTATGGAAATATATAGCAGGTTCCGCAATGGAATGCCCTTTAAAGGAGTGGACTCAGCGCTGAGGTAAATGGAATCAGGATCGTCCATAAACCATTCCGTGAGAAATTTAAGCTGTGCAGCCCAGAGGTATTGTGGGAGGGAAGGAGCGGCAAGACCGCCTTTCTGAACAGGTAAACACAGAAAACTGTATCTCAATCTAGGTCTTTTCTTATGCCATAGAAATGAGATAATTGAGCCGTTTAATTTTGATAAAACCTTTTTGGACAGGGCAAGCGGTAACATCTGGAATAGATACAAGAGGCGAGGAAGGATATTCATCTTGACCAGATGTATACGACCTAAAAGAGACAGAGGGAGGCTGCACCACCTATCCAAATCGCGATTGATGGTCTGAATTAAAGGGGTGTAGTTCAGATTATGCAGATCTTTTAGATTCGGTGAAATCTTCACTCCTAAATAACATAAAACCGGACGGGGACCAACGAAAAGGCTGAGAAATATTTGGCTCAACCCCATGTATAACAGAAAGGGGCATAGCCTCGCTTTTAGAAAAATTGATCTTGTAGCCTGAAAATTGGGAAATTAACGAAACTAATCTAGGAATTGAGTGAGCTGGAGAATTTAGAAAAATTAAAACGTCATCTGCATAAAGTGAAATCTTATGTTGAGAATTGTTCAAGCAGAGTCCTTCAATAGTAGCATCCTTCCTAATGGCTGTGGCAAGGGGTTCCATAGCCAAGGCGAATAGCAAAGGGCTCAGCAGACAGCCCTGTCGACTGCCATGTTCAATACTGAAATTACCCGACCTATGACCATTGGTAATTACTGCAGAGATAGGCGAAGTATAAAGGACCTGGATCCATTTAACAAAGTTGTCACCTAAATCAAATTCTTGAAGTGTAAAAAAAAAGAAACGGCCATTCCAGACGGTCAAAGGCCTTTTCAGCATCAAGTGAGATGACTAGAGCCTCAGGGTTAAACAAGGATGAATGCTGAATGATGTTAAGTAGGCGCCTCACACTATGTGCGGAATACCGCCCCCGTATAAAACTCAACTCACTCCCACTTTGTGGTTGGTGGGGGGGATTGAATTATCAATTTTCAACAGTAAATTATACATTTTTGACAACAATTTGGGGGGTTTTGAAATTTAAAAACTCTGTTACCCAAGCAGTTATTTCTAAGTTCAGCCCACTGGGATTAAGATCTTTCCCTTGTGATGGATTTCAATTGCTGATATTCAAGAAACTTATTGTTGTTGAGTCCATCTTTTGATATGATTTCCTGAAATGAAATAAAGTTTCCATCTTGAATAACATTTTCTAGATTTTTTTATTCCTTTTTCGTACCATATTTAGTATTTTCTTTTTCTGGCAGAGTGTCCGAAATGGGTTTAAATTTACAGTGAATAAGGGAGGATTTAACTATTTAAAAAAATTCCCACCTGGCTGTCAGAGAGGTCTTTATAGGTTTTTAAAACAGTTATGATGCTTAATACTGGGGCTATGAAAGGCAGATTAGAGATTTTTATTTTTCCACAGAATACTTCCTCTAGGTCCAGCCAGTCTAGCAAGCTTGATTTGATCAATTTTGAAACATACAGCAAACTATAAAATAAGAAATAGTAATAAAAATTTGGTTGTTCTAGACGACCACTGAGTTTTGCCTTTTGTAGCAATTATTATTATTATAGCAATTATTCGTGATGGTTTATTTTTCAAAATTTTTTTTTAGAGATTTTTGAGTCTAGTGACTTAAACCAGGGAGTAGAGGGTTTATTGGGGATCAGTGAGAATAAGTAGTTTATTTTAGGCAGAACCATCATTTCAACTGTGGCGCCTCTTCCCATGACTAATTTAGGTAAAGTATTCCAATTTGTAAGATCATCTTTTACCATTTTTAGTAGAGCAATATAAGGTCAATCGTACCAAGTCTGAGAGTCCAGCAGAAACATTTAATATGCAATGTTACCCAACTGTAGTGGAGTGGTGGAGGTGCTCTGAAATTTACAATTCAGGGGCAGAACTGTTTAATCCAGTTAACAGAGCATTCTGACATGGATGACAACTTATCTATCTATGAAAGTGGGCAGCCCTGTCTGGTTCCCCTGTTTAGATAGAAGTTTTGGGAAGTTAGAACATTTGTCTTAACACATGCATTTGGAGAGCTGGAAAGCTTTTTGATCCAGTTTATGAAAAATGAACCAAATCCAAATTTGTGTAAAACTCCTAATAAAATTTTCCAGTTTACCGAGTCAAATTCTGTCTCCCAAAGACACAACTGTGGTTTCTGATTTGTTGATGGAGCAATAATCTATTACATTTACTAGTCTGCATGTATTGTTGGCTGAGTGTCTACCCTTGATAAAACCTGTTTGATCAGGGTGTATCAACGGAGTGATTTCTTCTAATCTTCTGGTAATGGCTTTGCAGAGTATTTTCCCTGGTTTAAGAAGTAGTTTTAATAATGATGGCAGCGTTCATGTTTGAAGATCGTGTGTCATCATTCTGAATTTGAGTTACCATTCTGAAAAAATATGGCATAGCGTACTAGCGTAAACTAGCGTAGACCAAAATTCTTTGTAAAACTCTCCTGGAAAGCAATCTGGACGTGGGGCTTAACTGTTTCAGAAATGCTGTAGGGCTTTGTGAATCCAGAGCCACAATCTGTTTTATCTGGATATCTGTGATGAGTAGAAAGCTTCATAAAAGCCTTTATTTATTTATTTGTTGTGGATCATGAGTAATGCTCCCAGTCGAATCCTTCATGGGATAAATAGCTGTTTTTTCTATATTTAGTTTTAACTGGTTAGCAAGGAATTTTCCAGAGTTGTTGCTATGTTCAAAGTTCTCCAAATACAGCCTTAATTCTAGTTTTAGTTTTCTCAGGGTGTTAGTTATTTATTCATTTGGTGAGGAAGCATAGGCAGATTCTAATTATTTTGTTTTTTGCTCTAATTCTAATACAAGTATTTTTTTTCTTTTTCTTATGAGAACATTAAGATATTATTTTGGCCCACATTACTACCGTTCCAAAAGAACACATGGTGATATTCCCAACAGGTCACTGTGTTTTAAATACGATACCCACTCTTTTTTGAAGTAATTAATGAACTCTTGTTCTTTAAGTAAAGCTGTATTAAATCTCCAGCTCCTGATCGGTGGTGTGACTCTTTTCTGTCACAGAGAGATAGACACCGGTGCATGATCGCTCTTAGTGATCGAATGAGTGTCCGTAATATCCCTCAGTATCGGTGTTGATATCTGCAATACTGGCCCTGCATTTACTTGGTATTGGACTGTTTTGGTTTTTAAACAGTCTTCCACAAACATTAGGTGCATTAACACCACCTTCTGGCTGCAAGTGCATTAGATATGTGTGGTAATGCATTCCCTGGTAAAAAGTGTTAACAGTATATAGTGCAAGAAATTCGCTTGTATTAATAATTTAATGAAAATGAGAAAAGTGATGACAATTTCTACTATACGCCCATCTTTAATATAAATAAAATATAAGTAGTGTCAGTATATGTCTTTGTATCCCCACACATTATAATGGCTCTGTCATATTCACAGTCATTGCTAAGTTTTGTTTGGTTATTTGAACATTGTTAAAAGGTCATTTATACATGTTTCCAGCTTTTTTAAAAAGTAAGATATCATGTAAAATCTTTTTTACATAGATATAGAAAGCAGTATCTACTTCCAATAGGAAGTGGACTTTGCATGAATGTTTTAGTGCACCATATTCTTCTTTTCAATTTTTCTATACAACTGGAAACTGGACCTTACTAGCATTAATGGACGTCCATAGGTCATTACTGTGAATTAACATTCATTGACTGAATGTTAAAGGTTAAATAATCCCAAACTCATACCGACTTGATTATTAATGGGAAGTAGGAATCGATGATACATAATGCATGAAGTCACACATTATATAATCTGTGAGTCCTGCATTACTTACAGTACCTTAAGAGAGTGCTTCAGAACCAGATGTTTAGTGGAGACACTATCCAACTGATTCCAGATAGATATTCACAAAAAGAAAAAAAGAGTCCTGATCTTAATTTCACAGATTCAGTCGGGGAATTCGCAAAAGATCTGTAGCAAATGTTGAACATCATACCTGTCATGTGACTTGAATTGTATTATCATTTAATAAACCGCTCATTTTTAATTGATGTTTGCTTCAGGGATTGTATTTGCTTCTTTCCACTTTGAAAAGATTCAACAAAATAAGCAATTTGCCCAAACCTTTGTATGCAGTTGTTTTACTGCTCAGACTCCTTATTTAGCTTCATATTTGTACAGTTATTGGGCCCCACTATAGTCGAAAGATTCTAGGTTTTAAAGGGTGTGTACTTGAACATTTTGTGCTGCACTTTTTTTTGGTTACCAGATCCATTGCATTTGTAAGAACATTTGTATCCTTAGAGATTTGCTTTCAGCTGCTTCACATTATCGTACTATATTTCTTACTATTTCTGTGCAGTGAAAACTAGCATCACAAATTCTTTCATCATGTTTATTTATATTCAAGATATTCAGATATTCTGTACTTAAGTCAAAGTATTCCAATTATACTCAGCTTGCCTCAGAAGAAAAAAAAGGAAAATAAAAATCTCTCTATTTTATGTTGCCTACATTGTAGAGGGTAACTCTGCCTCTAAACAGGTGGGATTCAGCAGGGGGGGAACACTAAACTGGTTGTAATGGCTCAGTGTGAGGAAAAGAATCATAACTCCGAGCGCCAGTAGATTTTCTTAGTGTACTGGCTGTGATCAGCTGACCTGTTGCTCTTTGTGGATGTACACAACTTAATTCGACCAGATGTCAGCAGATGCTTCATGAGTTGTCCTGGTCAGTCAATGGATCTTAGCATCATCAGCAAAAATCCAAATGAATCTCTGCAACACTTGATGTAACCTTACTCTCACCATGAAACCACAGCCAATGTGCACTGGTCACACACTGTTATTTACTGTAAATCCATCACAGTGCAGCAACCAACCTGTTCATCCTGCACTAACCTGCAGAGGATTTTCATGCAGCCTTTAAATAACACAGTCTACCTCAGTTTCATTTGCAGCATGAAAAAAACCCCATAATGTCACATGTGATTTAAAAACATAAGGACCTTCACACTGAACACTCCTTACCTTTAAATCTGGATATGGTAAAACTCTTCGTTGGATCTTCGCTTCTATTGGTTTCATTTTGTGTCAAGATGATTCCATACTGCTTTAATAAATTTGAGGTGTGGACTCTGGGGAGGCCAGTCCATGACTGATAGTGTTGCATTGTGTTTTTCTACAGCACTGGCAGTGTTTGGCATCACTGTCATGCTGAAAAATGGAGCCCTTGTTAATCAAATGCTTTCCAGATAGTATTGGTGGATCAAAACCCGACAGTACTTTTTAACATTTGTAATTTCATTAATTTTGACAAGATTTCCAACACCACTGGCTGAAATGGAGCCTCAAAACATGACAGAACCTCCACTGTGTTTTACAGATGGCTCCAGACACTCACTGTTGGATCTCTCTCTGAACATATTGTTAACAGACTGAACCAAAATTCTTAAATTTGGATTCATCACTCCATAAGACCTGTTGGCCCTGATTTTCTGTCCAGATCATATGTAATTGGGAGGATAAATGGCCTATTCTCCAATGGTCCACCCAGAGTGTACTCTCATAAGTGAACATAACACATAAGTGAACTGTACACTTGCTTGGCACCCCCTCTCTAATGGTCATGTGGGGGAGGGGCAAGAGCAATTAACATTTTAAAGTATTTTGTCAGTAGCACTACTACTACTGACAAAAATAATAAGTTATTTTTTGCATGTGAGAGTGCCGATTCATATATTCAGATGATCCATATCAAAGATAAATTACTGCACAAAAACAGTATTATGTAAACTGGGCTCTGATGACAGGGCATTTTAACAGTGTTCAGGCTGGCCTGAAGGACACCACTGAGGCTCTGAACATGGCAGCACAAGAACACATCCCAAGGACCAGATCCACAGAGGCAGGAGTCTACCATAGCCAACAGAATGTGCAGAGTGTGCCCTGGAGACTGCTCAACACATAGTAGCAGGATGTAAGAATCAAGCTGGGCCCATATACAGACTGTCACAACAGAGTACAGGAAAAGTATTTATGTACACGTACATAAATGGTAAATGGACTGGTTCTTAAATAGCACTCAAAGCACTTTACACAACTTGCTCCATTGACACAAGCATTTTTTTCCTATGCTTTCCATCTAACATTCACACTCCAATAGATGCATCTGAGAGCAACTTGGGGTTACCCAAGAATATTTGACATGTAGACTAGAGTAGCCAGGGATTGAACCACCAACCTTGCAATTAGTAGATGACCTTCTCTATGTCCTGAGCTACAGCCACCTTATATACATACATACATATATATATATATACAAACGTTCTTTTTGTTCCTTCCCAGGGAGTTTTTCATCACTTCGCCATTAAAAATAGCATTAATGGGCAGGGATAGCTCAGTAGGTAAAGTGTTGGCCCCGTGATCGGAAGGTCAGGGGTTCGATTCCCCTGAACGGCTACCCTGAGGTACCCCTGAGCAAGGTACCGTCCCTACACGCTGCTTCCTGGGCGCCCAATGGCAGCCCACTGCTTCACTGAGTGAATGGGTTAAATGCAGAGAGGAATTTCCCCACGGGGATCAATAAAGTATACATTATTATTATTATTATTAATAGAGTTCAGTGCCACATGTCTGAAAAACATTTAGAAAAAGAAGAAGTCCCACTGTCTTTGTGATAGATACCATATCTCAAACTCTTTGTAACTCCCTGCCAGCTGAGTCTTGTAGCATGATGTATACTGCCATTGGCACTGAAGTATAATATAATTTAGACTGGGGGGGGGATGTGAAAGCTGTAATTTCTCTGTCAGTTTAAACTTACGTGTTTCGTGCTCCACAATTGGCAGCAGCCTCCTCTTGAAATTGAGATGACTGGTGAATCTCTTTCTTGTCATACAGTCTTTTGGAAAGCAAAGATTACATAGACTTGGCTCGTGGTTGCTCATGCAGACCTTCAGTAACAAAGCTATAAACTTCTGAACCTGAACGGGCTCGGCTTTGTGTCTGTGAATTAGAACCACCTGGAACCATCTAATGGTTTCATTCATCACCTCATCTAAGAACTCAAAATGAATATTGTAGTTTTAAGCTGATGCCATCAGGTGGCAGTATTTCCAACTGAATACTCTTAGTCTGGTCGGTACCAGTTCTCCCAGTTTGTCAAATGCATTAAAAGATTCCTACAGCATCAGAATTTATTTTGCAGCGTGAAAACCAGAATGCTTTTTTTCTGGTAACTTTAACCCAGTTTTTATTTGCTATGCTCTGAAAAAAGCCTCACACATATGCACATTCAAGCTGCTTCCAATTAAAATAATTTTAATAATGTTTTTTTTCTTTTTGTTTTGCCTTTTTTTTTGGCTCTACAGACGTGACAAATGTGTGAGCAACAGTTTATCTCGCAATGTTATATTCACGCAGTACGCCCCGTTTGTTTGCATACTGCATGTAATGCATGTACTTTCTAAAGTATGCAGTATATTCTTTGTAAGATCAGTCGCAGTGTTTATGGAAGTAAAAAGAAAGTGGGCTGGAACGCAGGCCCAGTATAATGTGTTTGTGACAGAGCGGGTTAATGCCTCATTTTGTGGAAATAAATGGTTGGTTTTAAGAAAACAACTGGTAATGACATAATAATTCTTTGTATTGCAGTTAAATTAAGATTTGATGAAATGGTGCATCTGAAAAGTGATGAAGCAGAGAATCGAAAGCACTTAACTTCTGATCCACCTCTGCTTTCGTCCTTTCGTGGCTTCACTCCGGCCCTCCATCCTTTCCTCGTTATAACCACAAACACAGACTTCCTCTTGATAGTGATCGAGGATAAATGAGCTTCACTGAAAAGATTTGGAGTCCCTTGTAACAAACAGCTTGGTACAGCTGGATACAATTGATCCAAACTCAATTATTAGCATATTGGTTTCATAACGTGGTTATCTAGAGCAGAACTGTTTAGAAATGTTTGTCTTTAAGCCTGGTGATATCTCTTTGTTTTTCCCTACATCTATTATTTTGCTTTCTTTTCACAGTGATCTCCTTTCTGACTTTTTTGCTAAGGTTTCATCTAAATTATTATTACATTATGCATAATTGGAAAATACCATGCATATCCCTTTTCTTACTACTTGAACTTGTGTGACTGTGATGGATGACTCTCCTCCAGTGTGTCAAAAACTCAACTTGAATTTTATTTGGGAGAAGAAGAAGAACTTTTAGGCCTTCAATTCTCACAATTAGGATTGGTGGTAAGCAAAGATTGTGAGCGAAGAGCACAGTAGTGCTACTGACCCCTGGGGAGCGATGTCATGCTGTGAAAGCTCGCGAATGTTGGAAAAAATGACAAGAATTCTCCCGGTCAGGCTCCTGACCTGATGGACTGCCTGTGGCCTTAGACACTGCTGAATAACTGCTGGGTCATAGCAGGGGAGCGGTGATGTTCATCAACACTAACGTCAGGTTAGTTTGAAACATAAGGCAGGCTTTATACTTAGTTTCAGTTTTGGACACATTCCTGCTATACTTCTCATCTCTTTATGGGCGCAGAGTGCTCATAAAGGCAACGTGGTTTTATTTGTTTTTATAGTGCGAGTTGTGGAAATTGTTGATTGTAGCCTGTGCTGTCTCTCTGACAGATAGGTGCACAAATAAACAGTCATATTCTGTGAGGTAGTGCTTCAAATGTGACTGTTCTACATGGGCGTACACACATACACGCACAAAGGTGGGCCTTTTTAGCTATGTGACAATGATTATATTTGCTATGGCACTCTCATTACACAAATCAGAGCTAACAACTGCCAACATGACCTGAGGTTCGGAATGGCAGGTGTTGCATGAGCTGTTACCTCCGCCATTCGAATGTGACCTCTAACCAAGTAAACATACTAAATACAGACAGAGCTGGAGACGCCCTGTTGGATCTCGCCTCCTCCCCTTAAATGAATCACTGCAGCACGATGTGTAGGCTGAACAGTTGCAGAATTGGAGTCACAGCTGAGATGAAAAGGCTGTGCCGCTGAACAACAAATGTGACCACATCCAGTTTGACTTCTTCTCTGAGTCACTTTAATGAGTTGCTGCTGAAATGTTGCCTGCTATCAGCAGAGGTGACAGTAAGTCCTTTCCATCAAAAGTGGATCTCTGTATGAATTTTCCCATCACTAAAATCCCCAGCTATTTGAGATGGATGCTGTACTTGTCAGCATGCTTTTTTAGCCATTTTAGATTTTAGGTAGTGGTGGTGCAGTGTGCTGTGAGGATAATGTTAATATCTTCTGCTGGAAAGACGGGAGTGTTGGAGAAGTGAAGGTGGAGTTTGGACTGAAAGTCCTCTGAGTGCTTTTGATCTCACGACTGACAGGGCTGTGAGAGACTTCCAAGGTTATAGGGCTTACTAGCATTGCTGTGCCTTGTCACGGTCTTATGAAAAACAATACCCCTGGTTGAGTATCAAATGCATACCAATAACAGGTTTAGCCCACCTTAATGGCCTTATAATATTAATACAGTTTCTTGCATAGAGGGGAAGAAAGTGATTAAAGGAAAGGTGACAGCTGCCAGAAGGGGATCGAGCAATTTTCATAGGGAGCAGTGACGTGGGTTGCAAGACAAAGCCTCACTCAATTTTCTCGCTGTGGTTCTCTCTTAGATTCCCCTGAGATAGAGCGCTGAGCATTGAGAGAGAGAGAGAGGCAAAAGTGGTTGGTAAATTCAGGTTCCGTAGGAGAATGAGCTTTGAAATGCCAACCAGGGGCAGCTCAAGACCTTAAAGTCAGTCATGTTGCTCACATTTTAGTGTCTTGCTTGTGGCCATTTCTGTCACTGAAAGTCTCTACTTGATAAATTCCACTCAGCAGGCTTTTTCACCTCTCTGCCATATTTTAATTTCGAGTTCCTGCTGCTGTTTGACTTCAAGTTACATTTAATTCAAAAATTAATACAAGAGTGTGATGTCAGCAGTGTTGAATGTTGTTGCAAGATTAGGAAACATTGACATGTGTTGTTTCACACTGTCCTGAGCAAGATTAGAAGAATTGGAGCAAGTACTTCATATGGCCTTCACATTGCATTTTTCTAACTGTTAGTATTATAGAAGGTAGAAAAGATGGACGTATACTATTGCATTTCTTACTGGTTTGTGAAGTCCTGTCATAAAGCCACATATTGATTATTTTCACCTTAGCCATCTTGATATATAGAAACCAGATGTGATGAGTGAGGGGTGGATCTGACTATGAAACTTCATAGTTATTGATTTGTGATTGGCAGCTGATGAGCCAACCAGCATAAACGGTGAAGCCTTATGACTCTTAGAATGACCATAATTTACAAAACAGTCTTATTGTTCTATTCACACATGTCACAGGCATTCTGGTGGATGATCTGCTTCAGCTCATCTGAGAGAGGGTGTATAAAGTGACAAAAAGGTTAGGGTCTACTGATGCACAGCACTGGTATTTGCCTTTTCCTTAACCAAATAAGATGCATTCAGATGTAACATTAAAATGGCAATTTACCATTTTTCGCCACCTTTCCCCTTTGTGCTGCCGTCACAAAGACCAGATCACTTTCGGTTTTAAAACACCCACTTATATGAAGCTCATAAGGTATTTTTATTTACTGATTTTTCTCCCTCTTCATCTTCTTTACCTTGTCCAACAAAAGGGCAACATGGCTTTTCTTTCTGTTGCACTTTTACAGTTATTTTGGATATTCTACCCAGGGCGAGCTACCAGTAGCTCTACTATCAAGGTTTTTCCTCAGTGCATTCACCTGTTGTTTCTAGTATTTGATGGACAAGAAAAATCTCATGCTTGAGTTATTGAAACCCTAGTCAACAAAACAGGTTAAAAATAATTTTTAAAAAAACAGTGATTCTTCTTTAGCTCTAACTAAAACCTCTTTGGAGGTTGCCATTGTGCATGAAAAACCCAGACAAAGGAAAACAAAAGAACCATTTTTGTTTTGTTTGTGCATTCAAGGCTTTATTTTCCAAGGAGATTTTGTACCTGATACCAGGGAAAATTAGACATTAAAGCAAATCTGATAAACAGCCAATCTGTATTGTTACTCTGTAGCCACTGATTTGTGCAATCAACATTTACCTCACAATTCTAAGTAGAGACAAAAAATGTTACCTTTTGCCCAAAAATGGGCAAGAAACGAGGACAAATGCAAGAAATTGAGGCGAAGTGGATGTGACATAAATATATTTAAAAAATACTGTGTTAAAACATATACATATGCTGTAGATGTCGATGCAACTACAACTACAACTGCTGTAATTTTATGTTCAAAATCACGTTTTTAAATGCCAGATGATTGACAAGCGTGTTAGTGAGCTCCTAGCTTACTTTTTGTAAGTGTGATGATGCGACGCATTTTTGTTTTTTTTGTTTTTTTATTTTGTACAGGGAACCTATAATGACTAAAGTTTCAACCAAATACATGTTTCAAATTCCAAGAATATTTGCACCTGTCACAATAAGTCAGGCAGGTTGAGAAGCACACATTAGGTGACGACAACAAACATCTTTGCTATTACCAAGGAGAGAAAAGTAAACAGAATGATTTTGAGATGGTATCAGCTATGGCAGAAAAAAAAAAAAGACAACCCAGAAACTCATCTTTATGTTAAGAAAAGTTTTATGCATTAAGAACATAGCTCAAGGGTCCCCGGGTGTGTTAGCGTTATGAAAACACTTTTGGATTTTCGACTAGCAATTTCTTTCAGAGATAAAGACAGAGGAGTGACTTTTAATCAGTCCAAATTTTGTCTATTTTCACTGTAGGATAGGTGAAGCAGATGAGGGATGTGCACTGCCATCTTGCATGCATAGAAAACACTCTCTATCAAACCCTGTGATATCTATCATGTGTTTATTTCATCTCATTGGAAATGTTATACTTTCAACCTGGGTGCTGTTGCTCACTGTGGGTTTATTATGTGATCAGTGAAGTTTGAGTGGACTAACCAGATAGATTTGAGTGGTAAAGATTATAACTATTCTGGGAGCATGTGGAGGACTAGCTTTCAGTCGTTGTGGAGAGTTTGATGTCAGTCCTGCTGCTTATCCATTCATATTAACACAGAGTGGTTTAGAAGCTTGTGAAGCTATTTGTACATTGTCAGTGCTTGCCTAAACAAGTGCACACAATTTAGAGGCAAGTTATTTTTTGAGCATGGTGTATCATTTTAGCTTCGTTTAAGCCCTTTGGTACGTTTAAAAACTGCTACACTGCCTATTAACTGTTGCTTTCTGGCTAATTGATGAGAAAATACCTGCGATTTAAGAAAAAATATATGAATGGCATACATAACAAAGTGATTCTTTAGAACAAAATGAAACAACGAGAAGCTTTCTAATATGAGCGCAATGTTTGCCTGTTTAATTTAAGTGAAACTAGATGGCTCTTTAATTTTTAGGCTACTTTAGCACAAAGGAAACTGCAAAATCTGATGATTTTCTTTGGTTTATATTCACTTGTATACTGACTCGCCATTCCAATGCCAAAATTTATAGGACATATTAAAGTCTTTTTAATTGTGCACTTTATGTGTCTAGGACTTGGCAGTGTCCACTTGGTGCATTTATTCTTGTCTTGTTGTTACAATGGTTACTAACCCCTTCATTCTAGTTATTGTAATAAAATGTTTTGTATATCAAGTTAAATAATAAAGATCAGGGCTTCAGCATTTTAGCATAATTTCTTGTTGTAATTTTCCTCTGTATACATACTGTCATTAGTTATCTACTGTAAAAATAAATACACTTTTTCAGTGTTAATATTACCTCTTTGTAGATTAAGTGTACCGCACATATCCTCACCTCACATTTCCCCTAGGGATCAATAAAGTATTCTGATTTTGATGTCACCACAATGTTGAAGAGCCAAACTATCAAAAAGCAAGTGGGGGATTTTTATATGAGTATCATATGGTGGTATCAGTATACCACCCGGATGAATAATAGATTTTTAACACTGTGAGCAAAATTGATGTTTGTGTGGGGAAAGCATACTTTCTTTTTATTTTCACCCAAAATCACCCTCAGCCTGACCCTATTTATAGCGCTCACGAGACTTATTTGTCTGGTGAGCACTATAAATAAATCTTATACTACTTAAAAACCATTTATGCCTCTGTGTGTGCTTCCTCGGCCACTCAACCAGTCCTTGGATACGTAAATGTTCACTATATATGTAACAGTTTAGCCAAAAAAGTACTTTTGGCCATTCATCATTTGTCACTCAGTGTTTGGAAAGTTTCTAAGCTTGTGCTGAGATCTTAAAACAAGCTCACTGTTTTACAAACTCTTGATGTTGTTGATACTTCAGATAATAAAGTTGCGATGGGTGCATTACTGTTCTGAAGGATAAATAGTTTATGGCAGTGTTTAATACTACATTCTTGTGATTTTTCACAGACGATGAAGTGGGGTTTGTTCTCGGTGCTGTTGGTTCCCTCTTAGCACTCGTCACAGTGGGAATAGTAATCAGTCTGCACAACAGGAAACAAAAAAGGTGAGATGCTCATGATTTACTAAACATGAAATCAATATTTTTATGCTTATGCCACTAAAAGTAATATAGGACACAAGAAATATATAAAAGGTAAGTATGTCAGTTTTAAGAGTCACAGTGCTCCTCACAGCAGTTCACTTTAGAAGCAGTTCCGCTGCTGCAGATTGATTTTCTGTTTCTCTTAATTAGATTTTTTTAATGAAAACATTAATTCTTATTTCTTAACTGGATTCTTTTAAATTTTTGAGTTGAGAGGTACAGTCTTGGTATCCAGCAAGTTTGATTATGTGTTACAACAGTAAGTTTATGTTTATACTGTGGAAAAAAAGGTAAAATTACCTCACTAAAAAGTAAGAGTAAATGGACTGGTTCTTATATAGCGCGTTTCTACTCTACCTGTGCCATTATCCCAGTATTCTGACTTTGTTATTGGTGTCTGATTAATTTCCTTGGAAAGTATACGATGATATGTATTGTAGTTCCTGAGTATCACTTTCTATTGCCTCTGAGTTTATTTAGAGTTCTTGATTTCTTTCTTCTTTTTCTGCGTCCAGTCTGTTCTAGTGCCCGTGTTCTGTCTTCAGTGTCATCATGTTTGTTTACCTTCAGTCTCCCTAGCCTGGCATCTCTGTGTTTACTCCTTCCCTGAAGCTAGTTTTGTGTCTGGAATCTGGGTCTCTGTCTGTTGGTTTCCTGTCTTATTTTGATAACTCAGTGCACACAGGATGAGAGACTAAGTTCTGCTTGCCCTGTCTCATTAGTCTGATTTGGTTCACCTGTGTGTTCCATCTCCCTGATTACCTCATGTGTATATTTAAGCCCTTAGTTTCCTTCTGTCTTTGTTGTGATCTCCTTCAAGCTCTGTCCTGTTGCCCTCACACACCCATTCATACAAGCAATTTCTTATCTGTGCTTTTTCTGCTTTCTGTCTAACATTTACATACATTCATACTCTGATGGATCTATTGGAGAGCAACTTGTGGTTAGTATTTTGCCAAAGGATATTTAGTATGCAGACAGGGATTGAACTACCAACCTTCCCATTCCCATTAGTACTGTAGCTCAGCAGTCCCCAACCCCCGGGCCACAGACCGGTAGCGGTCCGTGAGTCGTTTGGTACCGGGCCGCAAGAGTTGAGGCTCGGGTATGAAATTTATGGTTTTCAGGGTTTTTAGCGGCTTTTATCGATATTTTCTTCATCGTTTTTATCAGTAACTCATTTTCCCTGGGTCTTTTCCTGTGTGTTATGAATAAATCTTTTTTTTTTTGGTACCGGTACTGGTTTTATTTTGTTGTATTTATCCGCGATACCTTAAAGGCCGGTCCGTGAAAATATTGTTGGACATAAACCGGTCCGTGGTGCAAAAAAGATTGGGGACCACTGCTGTAGATGACCTGCGCTACTTCCTGCGCTACAGCCACTTCTCAGGCATGCAGTATGTCCCCTTTATCACCACATCACGGGACAAGACAGCGTTCTTGTTTCATAAATGCATTTTAGATTTAAAAAAAAAAATACACTGGGACCATAATTTATTTTTTTCTGCCAAGGTTGAACAATAATTGTGTCCACTGTGTTTTACCAACTGAATACTTTAAATTTGCACTTGCAGTAAATTTAATATAGCCTGACCCTGCGTTCTCAAATGTGGCTTTTGGTTTTTCAACACCTTGTACTTCATTGTGCTCTATAGTGTTTTATATTTGTTAAACCCTGTAAGTAAATTCTGACTTTCTGTCCAAAGAGAAAGCTTAGTTTGAATACTTATCAGATCCAAGTAATCACAAGCTGACAGCAGAAAGCAGAACTTGGTTCTCAGGACGATAATGCAGAGAAAACACTGCAGCAGATCAGTAAGATAAGATTACACTAATAGCAGATAACATGCAGAATACATGCATGTATGTCTAAAAACTATGGTTATTTCTGATCTTTGTCTCTCTTTCTATGTGAAAGACCAATGTCAAGGTCTCCTCAGGTCAGGCACACTGCGAATTAAGACATAACTATTGCCTTGTTTTTGTTTGGTAGGCCTCCAGCCATAGCCACCCATATATCTTTCACTCAGTCTTTGATGAGATTATATGTTTGAAGTTGGAAGTTCTTGTCATCTTGTGCAAACTGGTACATAGCTAGAGGTCCTCTTTCCCTCTCATTTCCTCCCAAGTCACCTTTTTGCTGTGCTAGCAGAGACATACAGATGCAATGAATCTCACCTGCTTATTTGATATTCAGCATGTCCCAGCCTCCTAAACGTTACTCATAAATTTTCTTTCTGATCTGATCAAACCCATATACCCTGCAGAATCATACTTATGACTGTAGTCCAGAGAAACAAGAGGCTAATAGTAGCGCTTGCTCCTGGGCATATACAAGCAAATTAAAGGCCTGTTTTATAGCCTCGTAGACTTCATTTGGGCTTTCCCCCACAATAACTATGGCAAGGGAGGGAAAAAAGATGGATGTTGGGAGTCAAGAGCCACCTCCCGCTTCCAGCATCACTTGGGGCAGGGGCTTGATGAAACTACTAGGTTTGTAAGTCATGAGGGCAGGGAGCAAGCACACCTGCCCTCTCTTGAAGTCTTGATCATAGGAGGCCAGGTGTAAAAAGATATGATGAGTGTCAAAAGGTCTGCAGATGTAAGTCAGGTGATCTCACACATACAGCATGCTGGTACACATACTGCAATTGGAGACCTAGGGTGCATACACACTAGAAAAAATACAAGTATGCTTTGAAAATTATGCAAACTTAAGTTGATTGGTTAGAATGCCTTTTTATTGAAAAGAGCAGAATTTTAAATGATGTACAAAATACTGAGCCAAAGTAACAGAGCCTGACTTAATTTATCCATCAGTAGAGTTTTCTCACTGAAAATAATTAATCACTACAAGAGTCTTATCCATGGTGGCCTGTTGTTATAGCCAAGCCATAACACTGTTCTTTACCACACAAACATTAAAAACCACATCACATATCCAGCACGCTCACACTATTAAATTAGTGATTTGAAGTTAAACATTAACAGTCCTATGGGTCTTAGCACTCACCCATGTGGAACTGTCAAAATAGTCAAGTATGTGTTATTAAACAACACTAATTCTCAAAAAAAAAAAAGCCAAAAAAGGACAGAAAACTTTTAAGTAAATCAAATTGTAAAACTAATAGAAATTAGGTTAAATTAAGCATTTAATTTAAGGAATCAGACTGTTTGTTTTATGGCAAATACTACTAATTTTATAAAGTTTTTCTACATACAGTAGCCCAAGTGTGTTAAGACACCTTATACATTCCCAGGATGAGTGGGGACACTGACATGCATGAACACACACCCATGAAAAGTCTCCTACCGACAAGTGCAGACACATCGATTCCTCTTCAACATCAGAAGCATATCAGGATGGAAGTAGCTGGGGTCTTACCGTATTTCAGATCATGTCTGGGTTGCGTGTCTGGAGGAAAGAAGCAGTGAAACTACACAGCTCTGTGTGTGCATGAGTATATGTGTGTTTGTGTATACAAAGCTAGAAGAGCTCCTGAGCCTCTGCTCCATGTGTCTCAGACCTGCAGGGGTACTTTCCACATCTAGGGTTACTTTGCAGGTTTCAACAGGTTGACTGGCAGCTCACCACAGTAGTAGGAAAGTCATTACACCATATGATGTGAGTCTGTGTTTGTGTGTCTGTGTGTGTACTGTGATGTCTTCTCCACTTCTGCTTTTATGACACATCAAAAAGGTAGAGGGGTGTTTGTCTGAATGTGGAAAAGGGTTCAGAATAGATTTAAGGATTGATGTGGGAAGCAGATTTAGAAAAGAGAGGTAAACTGTCTCAACACCAAATGGTAGGAAATTCTGGTGTGTCTCACTTATGCATCTGAAAATATGACTTAAAAATAGCTCTGAATTTGGAAGGTTTCTTCTCTGCTTCTCATCATGAAATTTTAATCACAATCCAGATGTTGACATATCTAAAATGACTGTCAGTATCGTATTTGTTTGAATTTTTAAAGCAGACGTACCCTCACTGGACACATCATTAGGTGCACTTTGTCTACTATTGGGTCAGAACTGCCATAATTTTCTGTGGCATAATTAAACAAGGAGTTGGAAACATTTCTTTGAGATTTTGCTATAAATTGACATCACGTTATCACACAGTTGGTGCAGATTTGTCAGCTACGCAAATCTCTTGCTCCAACACATCTCAAAGGTTTGACTGAGATCAGGTGACTGTGGAAGTCATTTGAGTTCAGTGAACTCACTGTCATGTTAAAGAAACCAGTTTGAAATAATTTCAGCTTGTGACATGGTACGTATGATGGAAGTAGCCATTACAAATGTGTCCCTAAAAGGATGGACACGGTCAGGAACAATACTCGGGTAGGCTGTGGCATTTAAACAATGCTCAGCTGGTACTAAGGGTCCCATTATAATTGCTGTGCAGTGCCTCACAAATTGCACCATAAACCAAAGTTGATGTCAAACTACTGCGGCTAGCTGCCATTTTTGAAGGTTGTTCACCCCTGGATTTTGGTAACCCCTGCGTTGTGCAACCACAGAAGGTATACTGGGCCTTAAGAGGCCCGAAGTGTGCCAAGAAAAGGTCTCCCACACCGTTACACAACTACTGCTACAAGTGTGAACTATTGATACAAGGCAGGATGGATCCATGCTTTCATGTTTTTTACACAAGATTTTCACCCTACTGTTAAAGCAGACCACGCAACGTTTTTCTAATCTTCTATTGTCCAAATTTGGTGAGCCTGTATAAATTTAAGCCTCAGCTTCCTGCTTTTATCTGACAACAGTGGCACCCGGTGTGGTCTTCTGCTGCTGTAGCCCATCTTCTTCAAAGTTCAAAAGGTTGTGCATTCAGAGATGTTCTTCTGCATCCTTTGATTTGAAAAGTGTAGTTATTTGAGTTGCTGACGTCTTTTTGTCAGTTTCGAAGCTCCATCGTTCTGATGTTCGGTTTAAATTTCAACACACTGAATTGCTGCTGAAAAGATATTTGCAGTTTACCACGTGTACCTAACAAAGTGAATGGTGAGTGTATGTGTTCTTTTAGCTTACAATAAAATTGCTCAGATATTACAGCACAGGTGCAGAAATGACAAACTGATCTAAACCTGAATAACTACCGAAGCATGGATGATGATCTGTGAATAGGACTTAAAGGATGGGTTTCCATTTTATCAGATCTCACTTAAAACAATACTCATCCACTCAACATCCACATGTTTTTAAACCTAGCTATAATCTTTCTGTTGTTCAGTAAACAGTTCTTCCATAATGCCCTTCCAGTCATTGTGGGATAAAATCCAGTCTTTTTAGTACAAGTTTCCTTCTTTTCATCAAGTTCAAATGATCCCCATGAGCCCTAAGGTCAAAAACCACCTAATGCTTTACTACTGTAGTTTATATACCACAGAAGGCATAGTACAGTTTCCTTTCAACATTTATTTCCTTGTTTTGAAAGTTTTATAAAAGCTGCTTAATAAAACACCATCAATAAGAGCAATAAAATGCTTTTATTATGAGCCGAGTTGAAAATAATGCTTGCCCTGATGCAAGGTCACCACACAATTTACTTGCAGTTAGTTTTGATTAAACAAGTGTTCTCTATTACTTCTACTACTCCCATGAAGCTGCAGGAGAAACACTCTGGAGGGCAATGTTTTTTTCCCCCCACAGTAACTTTGGAAAGATGACAATGATCATCTTTGAAATAACAACACACCAAAAAGGGCTTTGTGATGAAAATGTGTGTTATTCTTGTTTGTTGGTTGCTTTTCAGGTCTCACTGTTTAATTTTGTTTTAACAGTTTGTTCAGTGACTATTTTCTTTTATCTGTATTTCCAGAGAAAGGAAAGACAAACCAATCCAGATGGTGAACCAACAGCAGACTTGCTAAACTCTCTAAGTCCTTTTGAATTATGGATCAACCATATCAGCAATGGCCACAAATATGTTCAGAGCTGAGCATTTGGAAACCAAACACACAGTTGCACTACAGAATAGGACGGCGCTCTTCTCTTGACCTGTTGACCTTATCAAGAAAACCTCAGGCGTTAGGCTTTCAGTCTGTTGTTTGGCCTCATGTTTTTCTTCTTGTTTAGTTTGGAAAACCTCCAGGTTGTGGTAAATGGTGCATGGGGTGACGATTGAGGGAACTGAAGAAAAGGAAAAATGCCATGATTGTTTTTATATCCCAGTTTTGCATGACTGAACGCCCAATCTTTGCTAGAGAGAGAGAACTGTGTAAATACTACATGGACATATCATCATTACAATCAACACTCCCTTCTCCCGTTCAGTTTAAAATAGGACCAGATGTGTTCAGACTCATGTCAAATGTAAAGTGAACCTGACCAGTTTTTGGTTGAAAAACTTTGAACTCTGTTCAGCCTACGTGTGGGCTAGTAGCCTTCAGTCAAACGAAGGGCTTTGCTGAGTGACTGAGCCAGAGAAATCCACAAATGTTACATAAAGGTCAACTTTTTGCACTCTGTCAACACTTGCTTTCTGAATCTCTGTGTACACGGAAGACGTTTGCCTTCAATGCTTTAAGAGGCTCTGTGAATTGTGGTTAATGTTTTTGAAATGTTGCGTTTAAACTAAACTAAACCTTACCATATTTTAACAGTAAACTGTAACGCAACAGTAACAGTAGTAAAACAGTAATGCGAAGAAAGATGCTTATTTTAATGGCAAATACTTTAATGTGAGCTTCTCCCACTGGAAATCTTTGAACTATATTATATATCTGTATTTGGAAATAATGATGGAGTAAAAGTATCTATAACTGACATAAAAAATCAATAAATTATCAATAATGTTGTCCCATGGTTTTCTAGTTGTTTCTCCTTTATATGTGTGCGATACTGTTTAGAGCTCAAAAATAAAAGAATCATCCATATATCACCCCAGCAGGCATGCATCATCTGGCACAGCAGCATGCCCCATCGGACAGACCGTCATCTCATGTTACCCCACGGTCTTCTCCTCCACTTTGAACCTGACTTGCTTCTCCTTTTCCAAAACAAAGGCCTTGGGGGGTAAAAGGAAACACAGTGACAGGGTCCCCTGTGGCTGATCTCTTCGAGTGATAGGTGGGGGTCCAGCTGGGGTAGAAGAAGGGTTTTTGTTGAAGGCTAATTGAAATAACGTGGCCTTCTGCACATGGAAGGCTTTGAAGTTTTTGCTGCATGTGAACGCTGTTTCCCGAATAGCAGTTGCGCAATGCTGTATCTATTACTAGCTCCTGCAAACCCTGACTATTACCGCTCTGTTATCCCTCAAGGACCCTATTGTTTTTCACATAAGGTCACATTAATGTTTCCTAAAAGCTTAAATAAGTACACATGTTCCAACTTCCTCTGCTTTGTTACCTGGTAACAGGTCCTGATACTCATACAAAGGTCAAGTAAACCTCCCAGTGTGTCGATGTCTGGGGTCTTTCTGCACTATCAGCTCGGATTTGACTCACTTGCTGTATAATCTCCTAACTGGGTGCAAATTTCCCTCCTTTCATGTGTCAGTCAGTGCTTACAAGAGAGGCAATGGAGCAAGCCTGTTTGCAGAGTCAGATGCTGATTAATTGCGTATGGATGAAAGTAGAGGTTTTTCATCTCAGTGGGGGCCTGTTCTAACCCTCAATGTTTACACTCGCTTAACATCTCAATAACCCGCCGTAATTAGTTCAATCATATTCAAACACAAGTAAATGCTAATGCACTCTGTGCAAGCTTGTTGCTTTCACGTGGGACTTTTCCCATTTCTCAGATCTGCTCTACATCCCTAGATTATGAAGAAAAACTTCTGAAGTGGCTTTTGGATGAGGCTTTTGTTTTGGGTGTGCTTTTTGTTTCATGTCAACTGCAGCTTTGCAGGTGTGCTTTGTCCCTTAACTTCTAATACCTCATAGCTGAGCAGCGCCTTCTGATGTTCTCCTAATTTTAAGGCGTAGGTTGAAATAAAGATTGATTTTGGGATTAAGGTGTTTGCCCAAACACAGAGTTTTGTCACTGGCAACGTGAACACTTTAAATTGAAGAGAAGATTTTGGAAAAGTCGTCTAATCCTAAGGTGGATAAAAACAAAAGCTTTGCTTTTTATATTGCAGTTATACTATATTTTTACACTGTCTTTTTACAAACATGACAAAATCCTAAAACCAATAGGCAATTAAAAGACTAATTAAAAATCATCTTGCTATCAGTAATTAGCATGCATCTGTATGTAGCATATTAGCACTACTGCACAAAAGTTTGAGGTCACTTGGAAAGGGCCTTGATTTTAAAGGAACTATTCTTGTTTTTATGTAATATATGTAATATATTATATTTATAATAAAAATATATTAGAAATGTTGTAAATGCCAATACTGTATAATGGAGTCCGTATTTTTAGGCCTTTGTGAGGTAGTTGATTCTCAAATCTAGAGAGTGAAGTCCCAGTTTTGTTTATCAGTTGTGCGCCGGTGCCTCCCACTTCTATTGCTATTCTGGTTGGAACCAGTTTGTGCTGTTCTATGGAGGGTGTAGTATACACAGTTGTATGAAGTCTTTTTTGGTCAGTTTTCCACATGAAATAACATCCCTTTTTTGTTTACAACATGAAGAGTATATACAGTATATGACTATATGCTTTCATATAACTATATATAAATATATAATGTTCTATACAGTGGAGGTCACTGCCCCAAGTGCTACAGTTACCACAGGGACCACTGTTACCTTCACCCTCCACATCTTCTCGAGCTCTTCTCTCAGACCTTGGTATTTCTTGAGCTTCTCATGTTCGTTCTTCCCGATGCTGCTATCACTTGGTATAGCTACATCTATCACTATAACCATCTATGGACAGTAGTTTATGTAAAATAATTAGAAAATAATATTATTATATGGAAAAATTTGCATTAGATATCCCAATGTTCTACTTAAAAACACAAATGGTGGTTGCTGAAAACAGGCTACTGTGCACCTCTACAGTATAACAGGCTGATTGGTGAGCCACAGCTGAACCCAGCATCTCTGTACATCAGACATTTGGCAATTGGCAGTTGGCTGGTTCAGTTTTACTTGACGACTCTTACAGTTTGCACAGTGAGATTCATTTTTACTTTCACGTGAAGGCTTCATGTGAAGAAGGCCAAATGCCATCTTGGGAAAAGTTTTATAGTCAGATGAGACAAAGATTGAGCTTTTTGGTCACATTGACAAGAGAAATGTTTGGAGGAGTAAGGTGAAGCCTCCAAACCTAAGAACAGTGTACAAGCTGTCAAGCAACTGTCTTCTCTGGTGCTGTTTTGCTGCCAGTGGTAGTGGTACATTGTACAAAGGATATGAAATAATGAAGGAGTATTATCTCGAAATTCTTCAACTTCACCTGAAATCAGGAGCTAGATGGTTAAAATTCGGACACAATTTGGTGTTCCAGAAGGACAGTCATCCCAAACACACATCAAAACTGATTTTTATACATAAATGCATACATAAATGCCAATAATCCACGGGGGTGGATAGATGAATAACTGCAAATGTTACAGCATTGCAACAAAAAAACAAAAAAGGGTAAACAAAAAGGGTAAACATGATGCGTATCAGACATTTTATGGATAAAAGAAACCCATCTTAAAGCTATATTTTAATTTTACAAAACCAGAGTACTTTTTTCACAAAAATATCCCCAATTTAATGCTTCTCATGAGCTAATTTCTTTGTTATTGAACATTCTGAGTTTTATTTTCAGCTAATTTAGTTTTGGCTTGATGTTCTTTTCCAATTTCCTATGATTTGCTTCAGTGCTGTGGGTCTAAAGGTTCTTAATAAATATCCACAACTTTAATTTACTGGGATCTTAAGCAATTTTACTATCTTATCAGAGCTGTGACTACTAGAATACCAAGAAGATGGAATTCATACTGAAACGGACTAAAACAGCCCGAAGCTGAACCCTTAGCTTCTGTATGGACTCAAAGAGATGAGTCTTCAAACACAAACTACTCTGGACATTAACACTCAGTATAACTTTATCACTCATAGACCAGCTGCTATAACCCCCCACCCCCACCCCCCAAATCATCTGTCATCAACATTTGAGGCTGAACTTCATCCCCTGAGGCACTATGAGCCACTCAGCAACCAGTGGCCGCTAGGACCCATGGTTCATTTTTCAGTGGAGTCAGTGCTTTTTATAATGGAGCACGTCATTTTCCCAGGCCACAGTAAAGGCAGATACCTCACTTTACTACACCACAGATGAGCGTAGCAGAGAAAAACAGAACCAGTATTCCCGATCCACCCTTACAGATGTTTGTCGTATGCTATGCCCAGCACAGGAAGCCATTAAAGAGCAAATCAATCAACGGGATCTGTGGAAACTGGGGGGGGACAAACCTCCATGGAAAGCTTGTGGACGGGCACATTGCCAGGGGAGTGAGATGCACTACGCAGCTTGTACCAAATATAAATTCATTGCAGGCTCTTGGAAACATGTGTTTTCATAAATACGAGAGCTGGGTGGAAGCGATTTCCTGATTTTTGAGGGATTCAAATGCAAAGCGGTGGAAGGCATCAACAAAAGAAAAGTGAGAGGAGAAAATAAATAAAGAATTGTTGGTGTTCACTTTCTATTTGCCCAGAGGGGAAAAAATTTCAAAGCTTATTCTCTTGCTAAGGAATCATTTTGGCGCTGATAATCCTCAAACAACATCCCGCTCCGATTTCTCTACTGAAAGAAATAGCAACCATTTTCAAAATAAACTTTTATGCTCAGATGTATTGTTCTCATGAATAAAGATGTACGCCCTGGTATTTCTTCATGGTGTGCAAAGATGCAGTTGTACTTTGTCCTGCCTGTTCGTTTATGAATAAGTTCATCCCTTGCAGATATGAATTAGTTTGTCCTGTGACCAACTTCTCTCCTTTCCCTATCTCTATTCACCAAGCTTGAAAAGCTGCCTGCACACTTTGTGATTTCTTTCCATCTGTGTTGATTAGATCCCACTTACAGCCACATGGTTTAATGTTGTGTGGTCTACTCAGAACCAAACTGAGAAAGACATCAGGTTTTTAGGTTTAGGTTGTTGGTTGTAAAAGAATGCAGTATTGCAATTAGTTTATGAGTTTAAATGAGGATTTGTACAATACTATACTTTATCAATCTTTTCTAAGCATAGGCACACTCCAGATGACATCAAATATACAAATGGCTGCTGGACTCGTTGCTTTTCTTGTACCTGGGATCATTCTTCATGACTCTGCCACATGTTTGGGTTCCTTTTCAAGCTGAGTCAGATGGTCTGATGGTTTTGTGAGATGGATATTCTGCATGCTATGCTTTTCACAGTATATATTCATTCCAGGTTTTTTCCCCCCCCCCATTTATATTTCTAACTCTTTGATTTATTGTCACGTGTCACTGCCAGGCATTAAAATACTGGCGTCAGTCCGGGGCAAAACCTTCAAGCTCTAGATATACAGTAATCTGTCAAAGGATAACTTTATCCCTATATGCCTGAGTCCCAGTATGTAAAGCTGAGTCAGTAATTCCCTGACTATAGATTTATTATAGCACCTGTCTGTTAGCACAGATCAAAATGTTTCAAAGTAAACTGTTCCAGCAGGCATGGGAATTCCCATCAAATCCAGCTCCAGAATCCCCCAGATCTTCAAGAACTTTGTTCTTGCCATTAGAGATAAAACTTTGCAATCCTCGCCAACCATTACACTTAATGATCTGCTTAAGTAGCCACGTTACGCCAAACCCAATTCCAAGAAGAAAGACAACTTCAAAAGGCACATATTCCTCCATGCTTGGTTTGTTTTTTCCCCCTTTTTTCTCGTTATCATGCGCTGTGGAACTTGTACGATGCACAGATATGATAAAGAAAGAATTAAATGTCTGTTTTGTGCAAGTGCATTTTTCCTCCTAAGGATTTTTTTGTGTGTGTCCCTGAATGGGTGTGCACGCAGTCTGAGACTGCGTGAATAGCAGTACGGAGACACCACACACATGCACTGGAGATAACTTTCGAATGAAACCATGCCAGTAGAGACGCAGGCAAGCCTGGGCTGGTATCATTTTTGCATTTACTGACATTAGTGCCTTAATCAAAAACATCTAAATATTCAGTGCTTCAAGCACAAGTGCTTTTTCACTATCATTTAACCTGGTGCAACCAGCTTGACCGACTTCTATTGAGTCTACTGAGTGCATGAAATGATTCATTCACAATTGTTTATGCTCACTTTTAAGACTGTGTCGCACTCTGTTTTGTATCTGTTTAGCCCACATTCAGAGGCCCTGGAGGCAGATATTGTTTACTGTCTAGGCGCACTTGCTTGCGATGTCTCTGGATGTTCTGCTCTGTTTGTGTCTGGATATACCTGCTTCTGGATGTGCGATAAATATCACCGGGGCTTTGAAGGTCCTTTATTTTTCTCTCTGTCTCATTATGAATTCTTACTGCTGTGATTCACTATTTGCTCGCTCTTCCTCAGTGCGCCCAAACTCACAAGGTCAAAGATCTCATAAGTATTCATGTCCCTGTTCTCTCTCAGGCTGTCACTAATTGAGAAAACACAGCAGCCACAGCATTATCAGGTTAGCTTCTTGTTATTCATATTTATATACAGGAAGATGACTTTCTCTTTTGTTTTGGTCCTGATATTCAGACACGCTTCTGAACTGCTGAAAAACAATTTTGATGCAGAAGTACATTGTCATCAGCAGGCTGCACTACTCTAATCTATGTCTATAAACCTTAACAATTCAGTACCCACACTTTTTTATTCACACATAACTTTGAGGATTGAAAGAGAATTAATTAAAAACTTTAAACTGCAAAGCTAAAAGAATTGTTTAATTAGTATATTTCGCTAATCAGTTAATTGTTTTCTTCATGCAAAAAATGGCAGACTTTCCCTAGTTCCCTAGTTTGTCAAATACATTCTTTGTGTCATCAGAACACTATTTAATTTTTTTAATTTTTTTTTTGTATTTCTTTTTTTTTTTTGCCTGTCCCGTTTGGATCTTTAGCCATCAGAATTATTGTCTGAAGGCCAAGAAAGATGCCCAGCGGATTTACTTTACCAAGTGGATCATCACGGCCTTGCCATATTGGTCCATTTGATTGACCTTTATTATTATTATGTATTTATTTTATTTTATTTTTGGTTGTTACAGACGGGACAGACATGACTGGGGGATAGGACAGGGAGAAAGAAAGAAAGAAAGAGAGGGAGAGAAAGAAAAACAGAGGGGAGAAGAGAGAGTGAGAAA
>VUQG01023213.1:8442-32112 GCA_015106755.1 Etia nguti
CGAACCTAATCATGCACAAGCATGCCCACAGTGGGAGAAACCTACACTAGCCTGCTGGGGAAGTAAAATTGCAATCAATTGACTTGGCATGCGATCCCAAGAGTTCAGCTTACAGTTTCATTAGAGGAGCAGCAAAAAGAAAAAAAAAAAAGCTTCAGAGTGACACAGGCTCTGAATTTCACACCACTAATGTATCTCCTGTTTAGCTGACAAAACATACTTTGGCCACTCTGGTATCAGTCGCTTATGTTCCCTGTATTGTAATGATACCATATTGCTGAACTCATGTGTAACTGCCTTTTGCAGCAAATAGTGGATGTTTTTATGAGCATTATAAATAAAGTCTGAATGATTTTTAATGTAAATATATTGATTGTAAAAGCTTTAAAAGGAACTAAACAAAATAAGCATTGCAAATTTGAGCTGTAAACTCTGAGCTTTCAAAATGAAGCTCAGAAGTATAGATTTAAACTGAGCAGAAAATACCTCCAAATTACACTTTGACACATGCATTTAATCAAGATCATCAGAAAAACAACAACAAGGGAATAGCTAATGCTTAAGCAAACAAGCACAGTTTATTATTTTAACAGCGAGAAAATTATACCTTGTCAAATTTTATATGCAGCTGACAGAAGCTATTTAAAACCCAAGTGGGAACCCATGGAGCTGAAAACTCAAGTTGAAGGCCAAAAAAAAAGGAACAGCTCCCCTGGAGTGAACAGATGAAGCGTGCTCAAAAGAAAAATAAATAAATAAATATGTATATTTAGATGTATATACAACCAATTCCTAGAGTTGCCTCAAGGTGCTTTATATTGTAAAGTAAATACTCTACAGTATTGAAGAGAAAACCCCAACAATCAGATGATCCCCCATCTGAAAGCACTTGGTGACAGTGGGGAGGAAAAACTCCCTTGCAAAAGGTGGAAACTTTTGGCAGAACCGGGCTCAGGGAGGGGCCACAACCAGTTATGGGAGGTGAGGAGGAAAAATAAATAAAGACAAAAAAGAAGCACACAGAGAGAAAAACTATATAAGATTAAGGGAGAGTGAAGACAAAAGTTATATGCAGTATGGCATATAAACATGAGGAATGAAAAGAATAATGCTCAGTGCCACACCAGCCTGAGCAGCATAATTAAGGGATGATTCAGGGTTACTTGAATAAACAATAACTATAAACTTCATCAAAACAGAAAGTCTGAAGTTTAATTTTAAGAGCAGAGATGGTGACTGTCTCCCAAATCCAAACTGGGAGCTGGTTCCACAGAAGAGGAGTTTGATAGCTGAAGGCTTTGCCTCCGATTCTACTTTTGGAAACTTTAGGAACCACAAGCAAGCATGCTGACTGAGAGAGAAGCGCTGTAATGAGATAGTATGATGCTATGACATGTATGATGGGGCCTGATCATTCAACACTTTGTAATTCAATGAGCCTATTGCAACAGCCTGATAACAGACATGTATTGGTAACTGATAACTGGTTTAAAAGGCTTGCTAGGTTTAGCTAAAAACTCAGCACTCCACCTGATGGATTTAAGGGTTAGGGCTTTATCTGCAGCTTATAACCTATGTTGGGTGATTTAGAAATGCAAAGTTATTACCATCAGTCCCTATAAATAGTAAATGTACCAGTATAAGCAATAAACACTTTTAAAGCTGTGACTCTGGGCTAATCAAGCTTTTTTTAAATTTTATTTTGGGGGATGTGTGAACATCAGAGGCAGCTAGGCCACATTTCTAACATTTCTAACACTGACGGGATAAAAATAAAGGAAAATCAAACCCCCCACATAACACTTTCAAAAATGGGATCAATAATAAGCTCGAAAAATGAGATGAGCTCTCATCTCGTCTGTTGAACGTTGATTCTGTGAGCTGTTAAAAACAAAAACCACAAGGCTAATGCTGGTGTCTGTCAGGGATGTCAGGAACACATGCTAAATGCAAATGACATCCACTTACATTGTTTTACAGTAACACTGCTATTATTGCAGTCATTAGTCTGAATTATTGACTCATAACACAGCATTTCTGCGTCCATGGCTGGGTCTATGCTTTAATTTATATGTAAATGCATTTGCACCCTGTGTATTATTTGTTAGCGCATCATTTGTTGAAATGAGATGTGGGATGTTTGGTTTGAAGGGATGTTGATTACAACTCAGATAGTTGAACTCCAGAGAATAAGTCCAATTTCTTTAAGATTTTCGGTGGAATAAAAAGACGATTTTGTTGCTGATTTCCAGTCTTGACTTGAAATCAAATGAGTTCATGTTTATTGTCACAGCGTTAACCTGTTGGGGCAGGCAGAGAAACAGAAAAATGCCTTGACTGTGAGTGTAGGAGAGGGATTTATTCAGCAACGACAAATGTAAAAGCTTCCCTAGACATAGAACTCATTACCTAAATGAACACTCATTTGTACAAAATGGTAACCAATTATCTTCCGATGGTAAGGGGGAGAAATAAAAATTTATTTACAGTTTTATACTCAATCATACGCCTAATTAAGCAATTTCTGTACGCCATTATTCCTGCTTTGAAACCTAAAGAGCCCAGTGAGACTGATTATGTTATCTGAAATATAACTTGTGGCAGGCCTGTTGCTGTACGCTATTAAGGATTTCTCACAGACAGCAACACTGCAGAACTCAAAAAACAAACAAACAAACAAACAAAACAAAAAAAGGCTGTCAAAACTAAAGCAGCTCAATAAAAGATAAAAAAGCAACTGAGGGAAATGTGCAGCTATATTGTCATCCGCACACCCACACTAAAGCTAGAATCGTTTTTTGCTTCCTCTAAAACATCGTGGCTGATTGAGCTCAAATTTAGAGGAGGGCTGATGCTGTGTTTGCTGACTGTTTTTGTCAAATTGTTCATTATATTCATAACATTACAGCGGGGTGGCACAGTGGTGTACTGGTTAGCGTCGTTGCCTCACAGCAAGAAGGTCCACGTGTGGAGCTCGCGTGTCTCCCTGTGCTCTCGCTGGGTATTCCGACTTCCTCCCACAATCCAAAGATGTGTCTTTGGTCCTGTCTCCCTCCTCTCACCCCCAGCTGTTCACAGCAGATGGCTGCTCCTCCCTGAGCCTGGTTCCATTCGAGGTTTCTTCCTGTTAAACAGGAGTTTTTCCTTCCCGCTGTTGCCAAGTGCTTGGTCATAGTGGGTTGTCTGCCATAGGTGGGAATGTGAATGGTTGTTTTTGTCTTTATTAGGGGTAGGCTCCAGCTCCTCTTGACCCAGAATTTGATAGTCAGAAGAAAAACAGTGGATGTGAAATTACATATATTCTACCTCCATGATTAAAGAATCCCTGTATACTATATGTAGTAAATAAAGCAGTGGTGATCAGTGGGCCTATTATGCTGCTAACTTTGCATGTGTCACAGTTCAGTATAATCACATTCTTTCATATACTGGACCTTTGCTCAGCCCCTCACTTCATCTTTTGTTTTAAACTATCTGTTTCTTTAGCTTGTCTTCTTACTTGCAACCATATAGTCTGTGGTGCAGGTGAGTGGGGCTGCTCCGCTCACAACCACAGACCGAATGCATAAGGACACCTCTCACTGACAACATGCAACACCAGGAATAGAAAAAACTATTCAGTTAATTGGAAGAGTAAAAAAGAGTTTCTCTCATCAGCCTTGTTTCGTGGCCAGATATGCTATAAGGAAACTGTAACTGTACCTGAACTATAATAAAATATATAACAATAGCATCAGTATACAGGAAACAAATGAATTCAGTAAATCTCTCTCTTTTAATTTTGTGGAAGATCTCAAGGACAACAAACCAGCTTTTAAAAAGGAGTCTGAGGAGTGTAATTCTGTGGTCTCTGCAGGTTCCAGCTGTCCATGACTCAGGGTCTTATGTGAATAGTCAAAAGCCGACTGAATGCCTGCTCTTTACTGGACTTGTGGTTGGACGTAGTTTGAAGCCCTTGAAAAAGAATAAATATCAATCAATACAAGCCAAGCATCCCTCAAACTTACCCTTCGTTGTGCAAAGAGAAGACATCTTTTACATACTGGTCACATTAACAATGACAGTCAGTGAATGTCTCAAAACTGTGCATCAGCATCATTTCTTTTTGTAGTCCAAAGCAATGTTAATGCTTTAATATACGAGGAACCTGATGTGAGAAGCCTCTGTGGCCACTAGCTGTGCCTCAGCTGATTCAAGTCACGGAGCTGGTTTTCTCTAATGTGTTTTCCACTAATAATATGGCCTGCTGCGTGGTTAATTGTACTAACAGACTAGTGTATGAATTGCTGAGTGAGAGAACAGCAGATGGAGTAATCCAACTTGTACAGAAGCCTGAATTTCATGGGTAGAGTGCGTGTTGTTAGTGTGACTGATGGTTAAAAGCCACAGCAGTACTGCAGATATGTTCATGTGCTGCAGCTACACAGCTGATGTGGTATGTGGCCTGCGAGTGTCATTAGAAATGTATTTTTGGGTGCCAGTATAACTCACTGGGCTAAGCAGGCAACTCATATGCTGCGAGGCTGTTGCAGAGACCTGATTTCAAATCTCCCCCAAGACTATTTACTGCATGTCTTCCCTCTGCTCTCTCACCCAGCTTTTCCATCTTCTCTCCACTGTCCTTTCTCAGTAAAGGCTAAAAAGCCCCCACAAAAAGAAATGTATTTTTCCCTGGTGGGTGTTTGTTTGGTAAGTTGAGGCGTGGGGTGTGTGTTCATGTTTGTAAGGCTGAATAAATAAAAAAAGAAGATCTCAGAAGCAAAGTGTGTGTCCAGTGTGACCATGTGCGATAACTTTGGAGTTAAGAGGCCTTTGACCAACCTGATAGATGAGTATAAACAGTAACAAGTAAGGTTAGTGGCCACAAAAATGACATTATGAAGTTACATCATGGAAATGTTTAGCTTTTTGTAATTCCCATTGGTCCTCTGGCTGCCGCATATGTCTGCTGAAGGGTATCCACACAGAATAATCAACGTTTTTTCCAGAAATCTTTGGGTGCGGCTATTGATACAGACAGTCAGTGATTTACCATGAAGAAGAGGCCTCTAACAACAAACTGCTACTGCTTAGCTGCTCCAAAGTAGCCCCCTGGCAGTGAACCAAACCTGGCATTCCACTTTAATCTCTACTGACTCTGATGCTGCACCAACAGCCCACTTTGATTTCAGACAGAGCAAACACTCCAGAGAGCAGGTCAGGCAGACACTGCAGATGTGTGTGTGTGTTTGCATAAGTGCATTTGTGCTTGTGTGTTTGACTCTGCCTAATAAGCGTTTTAAAGCCTTTTCAGACGTACCGTCTGCCTGATGTGGTGTAATCATTGCAGATTATAATAAGGGTCTGACCCAAAACAGCAGTGGTGACCAATGGGGAAAAAAGAATTGTTTATTGAGGGAATACCAATGGAAAATAATCACTCAAAGTATGACTAGAAAATAACTTAATTAATTAATTAACAGAAATAAAACTGATATTCAAATTCACCACTGATTGGTTGAATTATTCTTGCATAATGACCTGCCCTCCAAACCTTTAATCACCCTGAAATGAATAATTAATTGAAAAAGACCCTTTTTAAAAAACAGAGTCATGTACTGAATGGTTTTAAAGGAATCGCCTTCCAGTTCTATGCAGATGATTCACAGCTCTACATCTCTGTTAAACCTAATAGCCTCTCCTGCCTCGGTGAATGCTTCTCTGCTACTACTAACTGAATGTATAAAATTTCCCTGCATCTCAAGGAAAGGATTCAACTCTATCTTCATTACACATGTATGAATACAGGGTAACGAAATAGAGTTTGCATCTAATCAGAAGTGCAAGAGTAGTAAGTGCAATAAGAGCAGATTATATACAGATAAGTTAAGTAGAGAGCAAATATGTACTACAGTACGTATATGCTGATATATACAGATATGGGTAGTATAAATGGTGGAACAGTTATGAACAGATTATGTACAGAGAGACCAAATATACAGATGAACTACAGATAAATGTACAGATGTACTCTTGAATACATATGTACAGATGTACAGATGTACTATGAACAAATACAGATGTGCTAAATATGTACAGATGTACTGGTGTGTGGTAAACAGATCTACAGAGTCCTATGAGTATATCTACAGCAGGTGAAGCGTAGCTGTCTGAGCAGACTGCAATAGTGAACAGTGTACACACTGTAACAGAGACTATCCTATGTCAGTGTCATAAAACTATAACTGTAACCCATGTGAGCATAAGGTGAATGTTGAGCATGAATGACAGTCACGTTCATGGTCATTGGGAGGGGTCGGGAGGTGTGGATGGAAAGTGAGTGTGGATGGAAAGGTTCAGGTTCAGCGGGGGACTGAGTTCAGTAGGGTGACAGCTGTGGGGAAGAAGCTGTTCCTAATCCTGCTGATTCTAGTCTGTAGGGTCCTGTAGCGTCTTCCAGAGGGGAGGAGCTGGAAGAGTTTAGTCTAGTAAAACTAAGGTTCTAGTGTTTTGCTCTGACAGTTTCTCTAATGATTGCTTGTCTCTTGTCCTGTCTTCCTCCCCTCATCCCTAACAGGTTGCCCTAGATGACTACCCCTCCCTTAATGTAGTCCTGCTAAAGTTACTTTTTTCTATAGGTACTTTTTTCTTTCCCACTGCTGCCAAAGTGCTTGGTCAATTTGGCTCAAAACACCACGTCGCCATGCTGTGACGTGATCTATGCCTGACAGGCCATTGGTGCACATGCATTTAAGGTTTTGTGAGTGAGAGTGATGTTCCCTGTATTTTTACACATTTGTATGCACCAGAAGGTTTTTGAAAAATACCCTATTCATGAAGCTGGACTTAAAAAATTGTGCTTAATCAGTATTTATTTAGGTTTGGCTATACGCATTTGTAAAATAGCAGGCAAAAGTTACACATAAATCACCACACACATTTGTAAATCTTAGTTCACACTTGTGGATCATACTGTACCATATGCATTTGTAACACTTTTGAGGCACATTTCTCTCTATAGTAAAGCATCCTGAGGTGACCGTTTTTGTGATTTGGTGCTGTATAAATAAAATTGATTTAAAACTTGAATTGAAGGAAGTCAGTCAGTAAGTCAGCCCCTCGCCAGTAACATCAAATCATTTGCTAAGAACGTTGGTGTCTTCTTTGACCAGTGACAGGCCCTCTGCTTATATATCAGAGCTTCTGAGACCTCATAACTGTGGTCGGCTTTTCCAATTTTTTTTTAAAAAAAAAATGCTTTTGTGGCGCCTAAACTTCGGAGCAGCCTTCCTCAACCTATGGGGTCACCTAAATCAAATCATTTTAAAAACACATTTTTGTGTCTGTTTATGTCTGTAGGTTTGAAAATGTATCGTTATCTTTAATATGTGGCTTTTATTCAAACTGTGAAGCACTCTGTAACTCTTTTTTGAAAAGAGTTATACAAATAAACTTATTATTATTATTATTATTATTATTAGAGCATTTAGGTCTAGCTAGCACTTTAATACACACATTGCCTACTGTATATTTTCTGAGCAGCTGAGCAGTGCAACGTTTCTGCCTCCCATCGCCTTGTTGCCCTGCTTTTTTTTCTCCGTTTGGAAGGCTCAATATTCAGCTCTCAAACATAACCTTTCAGATGTCGATAAATGTTGAGGTTGTGTAACATAGTCAGACCGGGACAGAGAAGAGGAGAAAGTGAGAGAGCATCTGACCTGTACTTGCCCCAAAAGTTAAGAATGGCCTTATGCTCTGTCAGCATCTGCACTGTTACCTAACCTCGCAAAACCCTGATGAATCTTATACTTCACATGCAACGACCAGCCAGAGCCTGCAAACCAGCTTGTGACCCCATTACGCAGCCTGCACGATTAGCTGAACTTAAAAAAGGTCTAAGAGGCTTTTCTAATCAATTCCTTATTGTTTCCTCCCTGACGTAAAATCGATGCGCGGCTCATCATGAAAGCTGCGCTACTGTAATATCAGGGCACGACACTGAGAACATTTGATTATTGGCCACTAAGTGAAGGACCTTCAGAGGGGCTGTTGAACGATGGAGGTGTTTTTCAATTAAAGCAATTACCGGTCTAAAAGTATCAGAGAGCATCAAAAGGTGTGGAGCGTGATCTGTAGAATTTAGGAAAGGACCAAACATTGATTTCATTTTTTTTATCTCTATAAAGAGGGCTCGTGATGAACTTTGAACACCAGGCAACAGGATACATTTTTCATCTTTTTTAAGCATAGAGAAAAATATTGCTATACTTAAGCTGTAATCAAGACTATGCTACTACCAGTAAAATGGTGAGTATAATAAAATGGAACTGACTAATAAAGTATACATTTCAGTGGTTATATATTACTCCAGCTGAGATAAGATAAGACGTAAGAATGAATAAAGCTCAAAAATACTGCAAAAAAGCAGAAAACCCCCACAGGCTACTTTTTTTTACATGAAGCCTAATGCACCCGACAGTTTTATTATAATAAGCTCTTGTGGTTTTATTTAAGTTCGCATCAAGCAGCAAACTCTTGGGCTGTGTGAGGTAGTGTAGAGCAAGTGGTAAGGAAAGTGATAAGTAGACAGCATCAGCAGACTGGTCACATTTCTTCTAAGTTTACTTTATTACTGTATTTCTTAAAACAACCCTGGTTGTCAGAATTATACAGAATTTTACACACACCTGAACCTCATTCGTCTCTACCATTAAGAAATAGGTTAGACCAAACAATATGATCCAAACAAAGAGACAGAAATACGATTATTCATCCAACTGACCGACTCATTTACACACTGTAAATGAATAAAACACTGCATACAGTACAACTCAAAAGGTTAGTTTAAAGAAAATAAACAATAGTATACAAAAGGAAAAAACCTTCAATTGGTTATACCCAGTGATGCAGTCGATGACATCATGACCCTATATAAACAGGAAGTGGTGGGTCAGCCCCTCCCACACACCTGTTTGGATATAGGACCTGAACAAAGGGACAAACATGGGTTAAGTATTACCAAAGCAACATAAGCAACCATAATTTAGCAGAAATGTACCTGTCAACAGAAGACAACTCAAATCACATGATGGTTCACTAGTATTTGCTTTAAAAGCATACGCATGGATGTAAACTGTAGCATAATGCTACCACAAACAAACCCGGGATAGTATGTAGAGCAAAGTTACACCAGCAATGTCTAAACTAAAGCATTATGGCCAACTGTAAAATAACATGGGATAAATTATAAATATGTTTAAGGGACAAGTGGTAAATAAGTTCAAGTGCATCAGTAAGTGCATCAGCTGCAAATGTATGGTGTTCCAAACCAGCCGCAGGACAGAACTCTATAAAACAGTAGGAGGAAGACGCGGTTACTCCATTAGAACTGCAGTGAGCAAAATAAAATAGTTTGAATCTTTAACCAGCTGAAAGGTCAGCACAGCTGTCACGCTGCTGCGCTTGGAATGAGTCCCTAGGCTGGACCTGGATTGGCGATATGCGTGTGACATTTGCACACCACGTCAGAATGCAACAAAGTTACTCCTGCTCGCGCTGAATTTACCCAACTGTGCTCTAAGTGTGGTTGCACCCTAAATTGCTCTTTCCACATTCATGCACCCCGCTGGCCCAGTTTATTCTTGTTTTCAAAAGCTGTAATAACCGATGAATTCTGCAGCTCGCCTCAGTTCGCCTCGGTTTGGGTTTACACAGTCGGGGTTAAAAAAGAACACACACACACAGAAAAACAAAAAGCTCTAACAGCCTTTATCCGTTCTCCACGGTGCTGCCAGACAGTCACTGACTGTCCCTGACCTGTATGTGGCTCTTGTCACATCTCTCTTATAGCCCAGAGAAATGGAGTTTGACTCAGGCTGTTCTTCCCCTGAATCCTCCGGGGGCTGTATTAAAAAGGCATCGCAGCAATGTTGACAGGAATACATTTATCGGGATTGTGTCTCCTTTCAAGAGGCGGCTGGGGGTGGCGCTGGCTGCCACAGGTCGCCTTGGCTGGCTGGCAGGCCATTTGATCTCCATATCACCTGCACTGGATAGACCCGCACCAGGCTGGCGCTTCAGACAGCGCCTCACACTGCGGAGTAGATGGAGATCAGATGGGTGGTTTTTATTTATTTATTTATTTTCACTTTGAAATCATGAAGCACAAAATACATATATATATATATATATAATATATATATATATTTTTTGGCAAAATCCATGAGCAGCAGTTAGTGTTTCTCCTCTCCTCTTTCTTCTTGTCAAGCTTCGCTGTAATTGCCCGGCTGTGAGGCATTCGGAATATGAATGTAGGAGCTAATGACATCAGTAACTTCATACCGCCTGCACTGAAAATGGTGCGCTGTATTTTAAAGCTCCGAAAACATCTTTGTGGGATGTCATTTTAGCTTTCTGCATCAATTCAAATCAGTCAGCGGTGGTACATTTCACTGCGTTGTCTTTCTGCACCACCAAACTTTGCTGGGGTTTACAGCACCTGCAAATCCTCGTAAAATGTTATAACACTATTGTCACGGTAAGAGTAGCTATAAATCTTCATTTTTTATTTTGTTTTACTGCAAATGAACACCTCTACAGTTCCATCTAAAAATGGGGATTATGGAGTTTGCAGGACTATATGTGCCATACATTATTTAGGACTTTCCAGTCTTAGAAGCTACCATTCTTTCATTAGATTTTTCAGTATGGAAGAGGTGTTCGCTTATGTCTTTCATCTTGGTATTGATCATCATATCTTGTGCATCATGTCAGGGAAGGTTCCTTTCTAATTAGAGGCACTCCATCAGCAGGCGCGCTCAGCTGGGTAACACTGGCGTTTTCTGACGTGACGATGTGAGAATTTCCACTGTGTTAATTGTGACTACGTACAGAGTTTCTGAGCTGTGGTGACTTAGCAGACTGGCAGCCCAGATGCTTGAATCCCAGTTGTAGAAAGATGCAAAAGAAGAACTGATGGGAAATGTGCACGTGTGTTCCTGATCATGTGCTTGTGAAACCACAAAGGTGTAGCATCTCATTTTGAAATTCTTCAGGGAGCTTAATGGTACAGTGTGACTCAGGGAAAGTACAGCCTGCATGGTCTGGGGATTAAACCTCATCATTTATGGTAGTATGGCCTCCTCAGTCTAATGACAATTTAAGTGAGACTTGCTGTATGTGAGGCAGTTATCTGAGGCAGATTAAGCCATAAAATCACATTATTTTCTCCATGCCAGAGATAGAAGCCCTGGGTCAAGAATGACTCGAGATAACTTAGTGCACATGAGGGTGATTTATTTTTAAAGAGCTATAACCAGTATACAGTGTGAGATGGACATTTTGTAGCTGAAACATAAATATGGCTGGGCCTGGGCAACACTGATCTAAGTCTACCTCAAGCGTTTCTTGAACTTGTATAGTTTTTTTTAATGATCTGACTTGGCACCAAAAAGAAAAACAACAACAACAAACAAATCTTTATATTTTGATGGAAAAAAAACCCTCCTACAAATGCTGACTTGAACTCATTTAGACATGTGAATTTTGTTACATAATTACAATGTAAAACGTAACGTTTATTGGAATCTGATGGGTTTACATTTAGTTTAGTTTAATTAGTAATTGTTTAGATAAATAAAACTTTCATTTTATATATTTCAGTTGTATTTATAAAAAGTGAAGCATCATTATTTTGAGTGTAGGCTACATACTGAACCTGCGTACTGAGGATGGAAACAAAGCATCGATGCTATCGGGCTTCTATCAGTCCGATACCGATTCCAGGATTGATATCGATACTGTCAATATTTAGAGGGATCCCCCATCTCTAGGAGTTAGACATTGGTCAGAAGGCTAAAACACAGAGAAAAAGCTAAAATTACCAGAATATCCATGTACATTTGACAAGGTCTCAAAAAATACTTAAAATCTAAAGTCACTCTTCTTAAAGACCTAGCAGGATTATGTGAACAAGATTTTGATGAAATCTGACGAGGACACCTACTTCGACAGAGAAGTCATTACTAGGAGATTATGAATCAAACATTTATTCCAAACTCAGATTTATGAGATGGAGTGCTCTTTTGCATTTAAATAACCTCTCCTGGCCCACTCATAACATCCCGTTTTATTAAGACTCACCCAGGCTAATGATGCAGAACACTTTACTAATTGCTGAAAATGCTGGCTTCGGATCCTTCTGTCTCTCAGCCTTCCCACCTTTGCCTTTTGCAAGCGAGGCATATATCTGCCGACATAGTGATCAAAGCCAAGCACTGATGGCACAACTTCGGTGTGAGTTGACGGGGAAGGTTTGGCTCAGGAGGATCAACAGTCTTTATCACAGGAGAAGCAGCTGAATTCAAAGTGATGGAAACCCCAGCTTCTACTCTCTGGTTCTGCTCTGTGTTTGGTTTTGAATCAAATATCCAAACACAACATGAGATCCTATAAAAATGTATTGATCCCTGTGGGGGGACTGGGCTGCTGCAGCGGCAAGAGTGATAGTATTCAGCATGAAGAAAAGGACTACTAGAAAATAAGCACAAAATAACATGTGCCAAAAATGATAGCAAAAGCAATAAAGTAGAACACGAGTAGGTGAGATGTTATAATGTAACGATATTTTCCAACTACTGTTGGACTTGATTGAACTCAACATGATTTTCTGAAATGTTGTTTCATCAGTCTTACAACATGTTATTAGGTCTTTTTGAAAACTTTATTCAGAGCTACATTTACGTTATAACACATTTTGTTTTAATTTCATGACAACACTGTTGTCAAAATTCACAGAATTCTCCTTCTGTCCATTGTTGACTCTCCTGAAGAAGCAAATTCTGCATCAGTTAACAAACATACTCAGCCAAGTGTTTTGATCTATATAAATAACAGTTATTTTTTAAAAGAGCTAATTTAAACAATTAGCTTAGGGTGCCTAGTGGATACTTACAATCGTTTTACCGTCCTTTTATTTAGCTTACCAAAACTTCACATGCTATCTAGCTGGCTAACTGACACAACAGTACATTTGCTAATTAGCCAGTTTTATTATATTTATATTTAACATGTGGAATTGGATAGTGAGTTATAATTGTGTCAAGCTAACCTTGATGCCACACCAACATAAGCTAACTAACAGATAAAGAAAAAAAAAGAAAATATTTTTAATACATTTTAATATTTTAATACTACATTTTTCTAAAGCCTTGAATTTTAAGTTGCATAAAACTTCAAGATTAAGAGACTTTGTGATTGTTAAAATACCTGTAGTCTCTATATGATTTTTGTAAATAATGTAGTGTAACAACAGAATCCCCCCAAAATTAAAGGAATTAAATTGTCCTTTATGCCTGTCTCTTTCCCAGATGATTGTCATTGTGTAACCCTTGCCTAGAATAAAGACTGGATTTTGTTTTTGCTTCTGTGTTTAGTGTTTGAGTCCATTTCCTACAAAACCTATATTTAACGCAAAACTTAAATATGCATTGTAAAAATTATAAAATAATATAGCAACTTACTGTGCTCACCTGTTTGATTTTTATAAGTCATCCCATCCAGTGAATGGTGTCTATATTTAATCCAGTGCTGCCTGAGAGACTGACGATCACGGCCATTCAATAGTGGGTTTTAATTTTGTCCCTTGTGTGGAGAGATTTCTCCAAATCTCAGAATTCTTTGCATATTTAGACCTAGACACAAAAACTGCTGAGCCACAGCCACAGTTTCAATTAGTTGTGAATGTCTCCTTGTTAAGACTTTTGGATATTTATTTCCTGTTTCATTAAATTCATCTTTTTACCTGTTGTGTTAATGTGTGCCTTGTGTCCTCATCTTGTTTACTTGCCTTTGTCACTGACTGTCCTGTACTGCTGAATATGGTCCTCTCTCTCTCTTTCTGTCTTTATCAGTTGACCAGTGATCCTTCACCTGTTAAGTTTTTTTTTTTTTCTTATCTTGTTTAGACTGGATTTTTGATTGGGCTATTCACTTCACACAGCAGCACCTTTTATTTCTTTGAAGCCTAAATTGCGTTCAAATAATTTTGTTTCCCATCTCACACCATAACTTCCTAATATGCTGATATGTTTTGAAAGCTCATCAGTTTGAGCCCACAGGCGACATGCTCAACATACTTTATTCTGCTGGTTATTAAATTCTTACCTTCTGTGATTCACTTTCTAAAATGGGATTAGAAAAGGGCTCTATTTTTTTTTAAAAAAAGAAAAAAAAAGTGCGATACTAAAACGAATTGAATAAATTGAAAACTGTATTGTAATTGACTTTGCATTGATTAGATTCTCAGTTTGGCTGTTGCTGTAAAGCAAGCTTTTATTACTATAATTATTTAATTTTGTTTTAGAGATGCTAACATTTTTAATAAAGCTAGGTGAAAAAATATGAGTGGACAGCAAAATGATTAGAATTTCTTAGTATAGCCTTTCCATTTACCATCGCGACTACTAACGCCATTCTTTTACTTTTACTTTTAAATCCAAGCCTCGCAAAGAATGTGACACACACACACACACACACACACACACACACACAGAATTGTTGGAATTCAGCCACACTGCAGAGTTTTCAAGCTTTTTTAAGGTCATGCCACAGCATCTCAATCGGGTTCAGGTCAGGACTTTGTCTGGGCCACTCCAAAGTCTTCATCTTGTTTTTCTTAAGCCTTTCAGAGGTGGACTTGGGATCATTTGGATAATAAATAATCCATAATTCCACGAGAAAATCATCCTCACCTATACGCTGTTTTACAGTTTACCTCAAGGGATGTATATCGAGAAGACTTTACGATTCGATTGCAATGCCATTACCAAATCTGTTCATAAGCCACATTCTTTATAGATTTACTTAATAGTTGCTTATTTACAATCAGTCATTAATATTGCTTCAATAAAATCATGTTTTTTTCAGTGGTGACCTTTGTCTCCATAATACTTCAGCAAAATCTCTTCTAAATCAGATCTAATGCTATTTGAGTCTTTTGACGTGGTTGACTATTTGACATCAATACTAAGGACTGTTACTGAGGGCCTGTATGATCTCAGTCTGTGTTCTGATCAATATTACATCCTCGTTAGCGAGACAAATTATCCCCCGTGTCAGTACTCTGCTCACTCCTGCTGCTGGAATACTTTTCCTCTCTTCTTGGTCCTGCTCGTTTCTAATCGCACCTAAAAGGGGAAATTTTGATAGAGACTAATTGCATCCAATGAAACTGTGGCTCCCTCCTGCCAGTTTGGGCCCTGGCCACCCATCCGGCCCCCTGAGAGTATCAGTTTAACCTGGGTGAAGGAAGATGAGGAGGAGGAGGAGGAGGCGAGCTCTGGAGCGAAGCACAGGGTGGTGTAACAGTGATGCTGGGTGGGGAGTAAAGCTGATGGATTTTGGGGAATTTAAGCGAGCACGTGTATGCTTGTGCGGGTGTGTGCGTGTTTCTCTTTGCCCCTGCTACTTCATACACTACGCCTGAGTGGCTGCCGGATCTGACAGCCCAGCTTCCCAGAAATCCCCGCGTGGCCGACCTCTCGAGGTTGGAGGGTCTTGTTGCCATGTGAACTGCACAGAGCAGGATGAGCCACACTCGGAGCCCTTACCCATCTCAGCGGCGAGGGTGCAATCACAGCTGCTGTTTATTTACTTTAGTGCACAACCAGAAAAGTTTTTGCTCTGTGTTTCATTTAGTTTGACACTGATCAGTTATGAACCAGGGGAGACTCTAAAACTACTGACTCCGACTCGTCTGTTGGACTGTTTTAATCACAGATGGCCCACATTTTAATTAAATAAACTTGAGATTAGTTCTTTGATTTGCATATTGTGTAATTTTAGTATGAGGACTTTTTTTTTTTTAATCATTGATGATATTTGTGAATCATGGTTTGTACTGCAGATTTTTGGCAACTGTGTAGTGATGATGTGCTGCCACAAATCAGAAAATGGGAAGAATTAAATGTCTTCAGAAGTAAACTTTGACAAATCAAGGTTTGCTCTGCTTTATGAAGTTTCAGGTATTTACGCAATGTCAGTGCGGCATTGCACTTTTGTTTTGTCTGGCCTTATTACAGTTGGTTATTTCCTCTGCAGGTCGGTGCAGCTGCCATTTCTCTGATATTTCTTTTCATTCAGTTTTGCCTTTAATTATTTATTTTGGTCTGTTTTATCAGATTAAGTCTGTTCACCTCCTTTCATTGTAAAGCAGAAGTATTCACCGACATACAAAGCATCGGCAAATTGAATACTTTTTTATTTTCTTGTTTAAAGCCGCTCATTTTGTGCAGCAGCATCTCTTGCGAATTGAATTGCATGGCTCAAGGCTTCTGTGTTCCTCCAGAGTGAAGACTCTTAACCACAGTTGTGTCTCTGGGCACCGTGGATTGATGAATCTGTAGCAAATTAAAAATGCAAATGCTGTTTTCTGTGCCAAAAACTCATTTACACAGCAGCAGATAATCAGAGCAGTGCATGACTCTGCAAGATTCCACATGTCCAATTATACTTTAATGGATCCATTCCAGTTAGTATTTTTGATAGGTTTTCTTGTTTTGTTTGTTCATCCTAATATAGTTATTAGTCTAAAAGGATGTATCCCTGAAAATTCTAATTTCTGTTACCATTTTTGCTGTTGATGTGTCCTCACTTCAAGAACAAGCTGCACATTTACTCAAGGATTTCACTGACTGTAAAGTTAAAGTTATAATTTATCTTTCTGGCTACTTGAGGCTAAGGAACTGAAACATGCTGCCTAAGCTTGACTTGATGGCCTCCATAAAGTAAGATTATTCTCAGTTTTTATGCTACTGTAACCCAGAGTTTGCTGGTGTGTGACATTTACAATTGTTTAATGGTCATTGAACATGCCACGGCCATGTTGGGGTGCGTGGGGTGTGGCAGCTGCATAATGCAGATCCGGAGTATTCGCTTCGTTTTTTCTGTCGTGATGAAGAACACGCTATTCTTTTGTCCTATCTGTGCTGTAAGCGTCGGTTTGTTGGAAATGAGTTATGATATATAAGTTTATAAAAATGTCTATGATAGAAACTGATGAGTGAGAACTTGGTAACGTAATGTAAAGTCACGTAACTTTGAAGCTCAGCTGAATCCAAAAGGCACTGAATGAATTTGCACTTCAATTCAATTCAATTCAATTCAATTTTATTTATATAGCGCCAAATCACAACAACAGTCGCCTCAAGGCGCTTTATATTGTATAGTAGATTGTACAATAATAGATACAGAGAAAACCCAACAATCATATGACCCCCTATGAGCAAGCACTTTGGCGACAGTGGGAAGGAAAAACTCCCTTTTAACAGGAAGAAACCTCCGGCAGAACCAGGCTCAGGGAGGGGCGGGGCCATCTGCTGCGACCGGTTGGGGTGAGAGAAGGAAAACAGGATAAAGACATGCTGTGGAAGAGAGACAGAGATTAATAACACTTGGATGCACATTCATTTTTAGTGCTATATACGCTGTTAAACTTGAATAAAATGACTGTTGTGATGTTTATTGTCAAAGGAAGAAGCTGAAATAATTTAGTATGTGAGTGAGACTATTAGCAGGCTGATTAGCTTTCTGCTAATCATCCATGAAAGAAATGTTTATGTTTTTTATAAATTTTTATATGAATATGGTTAATGTCTGGTATTTTGGGGTCTCCCGACCCATTGGTTGAATCTGTGTGAGACGGTCCTCATCTGGTGACTTCCCTGAGCCTTTCTGGATGGTGAAGGCTTATTGCTCCAGGTGGGGGCTCCTGCTTGCTGGATGCTGCACTATTCCTGGGAGCTGTAGGAACTCATCGCATCCTTCCCGTGTCCCAAGACCTGGTTGGCCTGGTTCTTGGGGCTTGCTGTTTACTACCACTGGTTTGTGCCATGTGGACCTGACCAGCCCCTTGAATGATCTTGAAGGGTGACCCAGATCTGGTCCAGTGTACGGAGGAGTGCCAGGCAGCATTTGTGCAGGTAAAGAAGGCTCTCTGTGGGGAAACCTCACTTCACACTCCTAACTTTTTCTCACTTTTATTCTGCAGAGTGATGCACGAATCAGAGCGCTGGGAGAAGTTTTGCCCCAGCAGGTAAGGGAGCCTCTGATTTTGTATAAATCAACAGAAAACTGTCGGAGTGGGAGGCCAGGTATAGTACAGTGGGCAATCAACTCTCTTTGCTATCAGGCCGCCCTTTCATCCTCTATTCAGATCACGCCGGATGGCTACCCAGCCTAAGTCGGGCAATGGGGGTATGTGGCGGGGTGTGGTTTGTGACTCAGCTGTGGGAGGAGTAGTGGAGCAGCAGGTTCAGGGTATGGTGTGAGAGAAGTCTGGCCCACACAGCTGTTCACCATCACCCAGTCATGTCTTTCCTACTTCAGTAGGATGCCGGGACCTGACGGGAGAGCTGTGTGCTGCATTGAATGAGGTAGCCAGAAAGCTGCAGGAAATAAATTGTTAATAAAGTCATTCACATGTCTGAAACACTGTGTGCTTCAGCTCCTTTCTGCCACACTAGCCATTTGCTAACTTTGCTGTTGCTTAGACTGCAGGACTTGAAACTTGTTCCAACAAGTGAGTATAGTTGCCCCTAGGAACATTTGCTGATCTTAGCTCACAGCCTGTCATCAAAAGTTGGCAGAGGCTGTTGGATAAAGGTAAAGGATAGAAATTAAAGCAGGAAACAGTTGTATTTTTGCTTGTGCACAATAAAAATCTGTGGTTAAGGAAAAGTATTGCTCTTACCTCAAACCTACTGTATGTTGGCCAACCTCGCCAACCTCTACCACATTCTGTCCTTGGCGATTTAAATAGTGAACAGTTTCTTTAAAACGAAATAAGAAAGAACTCAAATAAGCAAACAAATTTCCCTCAGACTTCCAAATTTCCAAATTTAGAACAAAAGTCTGTGAAAAACAAAACTCTCAACATTTAAAACAACACTTCCTCTCTATAATTCCTTGCATTTTGGGACGATCTAATTCAGATTTTCTAGCCTCACAATACTTTAATGAATCACACAGAAAAAATCCAAGCTTTAATTTTCTGGCTCTCTCTGTTGCTGTTCGTTTTAAACTGCAGCAAAGCAGTAAGCGCTTCAAGAAGCTGTGTACGCAGCCTGTGTGAGCTGCCAAAACAAAAAAACACACCACGAAAATAGACTTGCTGAACCCTGACTGACGCTTACAAACATGTTCTCCCATAGGACTGAGATAAAGGGACGCGGCGGGAACCTAATATGAGATATATCCTCGCTCAGATTGTGGTTCATGTCTCAGTTACTTGTGGTTCCTTTGTAACCTCTGACCGGCATAATCTTTTAATATCTAAAGATGTGTGTGCTCTGGTGAAGCTGGGGGTGGGTCCCACAGGAAGTTGAGAATGTGAGACTGCAGAGACACTGTTCCAACTTGCAGTCTTACCACTGGCTTTATCTCACCCGCTAGAAGCACAAAACTTGGAACCGTAAACGTTGCACAAAATCATCAAGCAGTCCAGATTTGAAATGTATTTTTTAATTCTGCTACTTTCTTTCATTTTACTACAAAGTGCTCCTGAAAGCATGAAGTAATCTGCATGTAAAGTGTCTTGATTTGCAACCCCCCCCCCACTGGGTTTTTCTTCTGGCTGCAGGGTAGGTAGAAGATATCTCTGTCTCCCTCTCACACAGAGATGAATGAAGTTGCCCATCCGGAAATCCAGACTTCTTAAAATGTGCTCATGCTTCTGTCAAACCTCTGGAGTGGGGCAATGAGGGGGGAGAGCCAGGCGTCTCTTAGCACGAGGCTTTTAGGAGCTGATGCTGCTCTCTTTAAACCTTCACCCATTCTGTTCACTTCTATTCTGGGAGGAAACCAGTATGCCAAGTGAGACATGAACAATGTGACAAAGACTGATAGGAGAAGTGACGGCAACCCATTTTATTTTAGCTGTGCTTCTCTATGGGAAATGGGACGACTGTCAAATGTAATGGATGCAGCTGTACACGGTGCAATCACAGAGTTCTACGAATCGGCGGATTAAAACCAATAAACAATTCCTGATTTAAATTTGCAGATATCCTATTATAGAATAGAGTCTTGGTCAGGATTTGTGCTGGATTGCTTCCAGTGTTGTGCATTTCGGGATTTGGTAAAAGAGGCAAAACTCACAGCAAGCCAAATCTGGTAAGAAGAAAGAGTGGTGTGGAAGCATTCTGTGGGTGTGTCTAAAACAAAAAAAAAAAGCTCCTGTTGCTGCATTCAACTGTTCATTTCGTTTATTTCCTTCTTCAGATGCCTGATCGGATGCCTGTATTGTCAGTCTGACCCAGGGGAACGAACCCACAAACATCTTTCTTATCTCAATGCATTTGAGTACTGGGGATTCTCACAGTAAAAAACTCCTGTTTGGACTGCAGGTCACAGCCAGAAACCCAACTTTCATGGTCAGTAATGATCTTCGACATGAAAGAAGAGTCTGTTTGATGCAGCGTGTAGATGCACATGCAGCGTGTAGATGCACGTGCATCTACACGCTGCATCAAACAGACTCTGCAGAGGGAGCAGAGGATTTCCCAAGAGCAAATGGCACTGTGCAAATGTATTGAGTCATACTTTGTTTGTTTACATTTTAGGAAAATGTAAACAAACAAAGTATGAGGTATGAACACTTTGAAATCAGATGATTCTTTTTGTTACATCCTGTACAATATATAAAGTAAATCAGAGTCAAATAGTTCTCCGAACTCCTTGGAACCATATTCCAAACCTCTTCTCTGGATATTGGTAGCCTTCTGTTCTGTTTTCTGTTGGGCTGTAACATATATCGTACAAAGTAATACCAGTATAAATTTTTTATGTGATCCAACAATTTTATGTTGCAATTGATATAGCAACACAACGCATTTAAGCTCCAATTCAGTACGTTAAAGGGAGCTACTTAAACAACCTCCGACAAAGCAAAGTACTTTTAACATGAACAGTTTTCTTGCATATATTTCAAAGCAGTAAGCCACAGTTTGCCACTTAAGGCAAAAGCGCACAGTCATATATAACCAATCAATCAAAGACGATATGCTAGCAGCTGGTGATGTATGACCCAAATGTAAACAACTGACTCCACCGAGTGTCATTGGAGCACTCACTAGTTGCACTTGCCGGCAGCACTATGACAGGAAGTGCCAATGGTGGATGGATATTACAGATGTAGTTACATGGTGGAAATGCAGGACATTAAGCAGCTGATTAAAAAGCTGAAACCAAGATGGATCATCCAATAGTAACATATCATCCTAACTGAACCCTTCACTCTCAGATTGCTGGCTTACATGTGATTCCTAGGATATCTAAAAAATAAAAAGGTATGGGAGGCAGACCCTTCAGCTTTCAGGCCCCTCCTCTGTGGAACCAGCTTCCAGCTTAGATTCAGGAGACAGACAGCCTCTTTACATTTCTAGATTAGGCTTAAAACATTCCTTGATCGTGTATCCTGCCTTAGTTACGTTACAATAAGCGTAGGCTGCTGGGGACTCATGCAGTGAGTGTTTCTTCTTCACTCACCTTTTTGCCTTCCCTATTTGTTTATACACCACTCTGCATTTAATTATTAGTTATAATTGATCTCTGGCTCTCTTCCACAGCCTTTTGTCTTGCCTTGTCTCCCTCCCCTCACCTGGGCTGCCCCTCCCCTTAGCCTGGCTCTGCTAGAGAGTTCTTCCTGTTAAAAGGCAGTTTTTCCTTCCCACTGTTGCCAAAGTGTTTGCTCGAAGGGGGTCATCTGATTGTCGGGGTTTTCTTTGTATTGTAAGATCTTTAGCTTACACTGCAAAGTGCCTTGAGACAACTGTTGTTGTGATTTAGAGTTACATAAATAAAGCTGAATTGAATTCAGGTTGAAAATAATTTTCAGTATTGTTATGAGACAATATATTGTATGAGTTACAAGAATAATAAACTTTAGTTATTGTTAACCTTTGTGCTTTTATAGGTAGACAACATAGCTGTCTTTCTCTGACACAGAGATGAAAGCTGCCCATCTGTAAATCCAGACTTCTTAAAATGTGCTCATGTCAGACTTTTGGAGTGGGGCAGTAAGGGGGGAGCCAGGCTTTTAGGAGCAGATGGTACTCTCTTTAAATCTTCACCTATTCTGCTCACTGCTATTCTAGGAAGAAACCAGTATGCCAAGTGAGACATGAACAAAGTGACAAAGGCTGATAGAAGAAGTGATGGCAACCCTTTTTTTTTTTTAGCTGGCTTTCTCTTTGGGAAACGTGACAGCAGTCAAACGTAATGGATGCAACTGCACTGTACATGATGCAATCACAAATATCTGTGAGCCTGCACATAAACACCAAAAAACAATGCCTGGTTTAAATTTTCAGGTATCCAACTATAGGTAGAGTCTTGGTCAAGATGTTTGCTGGATTGCTTCCAATTTGGTGCATTTTGGGATTTGGGAAAGTGGGCAAAATCACTATGAACCAAAGAATGAGAAGGGTTTTTTTTACAGATTGCTGTAGATGTGAGTGGGATATGCCACTGGCATTGTGACAGTGCTTCTCGTCCATTCGGTCTTCCGGCTTGAGTGAACGCTGGCGCGTCTGGCTGACGCTACTCACCGGTATATTTTCAATTATTTGTATTTTTTTTTATTCAGATTGAATAACAGGGACATTCACACACAGGACCAGATCAATCTCTGTCAGGGATTGATTTTTTAACGATTGTCTTCAACATCTGCTACTCCAGCTAAATGTGCTCTGACATCTTCTTCCCAGTGAGCTGCACTAGCTTAACTGTTTGAGCTATTTTAGCCTACCTGTCCATCCGGCTCGGCTCTTTTTCCTCCACATCGTCTAAGATGTGGGCCAAGATGTTTTTGAGCTGGTCGGCACTATTCTGGATTCTCCTGGCGCTCGTCTACCATCCTACGGCTGGACTGCTCCGCTATACGGCCGCTGAGCTCCTGTGCCTTCGCGGCCAGCTGTCGCTCCCGTCGCCGGCGGAGCTCCGCTACCACCTGGACATCACTTTCCAGCCTCGCCGGAGATACATCCATCGTGGGTCCCGCAGGATTTTCCTCAAGTCCAGTGAAATTAAATCGTTTTGGTCTGCTACTCGCCGCCCTCACAGGAACCCTGATCGGGCTGTCAACCACTGGTCTCTAGCCCACCTGACCAGGGCGCCCATCGCGATTAGCAAAAAAGAAAATACTCCACTCAACTTCGGTCTTTTAAACATCTGAGCACTGACGAATAAGGGACCTCTCATCCAAGACCTCCTGTCTGACTGTAAGTTTGACTTTTTCTGTTTAACCGAAACCTGGCAACAACCTGATGACTTTTCTCAGCTGAATGAATCTACTCCTCCGGGGTTTGTTTACTTTTCTAAACCTCGCTGCTCAGGTCGTGGGGGTGGTCTCGCGATCATTTTTCGCCAGCACTTGAAAGTCCTGCCAGTGAATGTTGACACCTTTAGCTCCCTAGAGTGCCTTGCATGTGAGCTGACTGGACTTATTCCCACCATCATAGCTGCTGTATACCGCCCCCCCAAACCTAACTCTGTCTAACTCAGTGTTTTTGCTAACCTACTAACCCATCTTTCATCTCTCTCACCAAATGTTATCTTGGTGGGAGATTTCAACATTCATATGGATAATAATGAACTTCTGCTCACCAGAGACTTTTCCTCCTGTCTCGAGGGCTT
>VUQG01023218.1:0-23569 GCA_015106755.1 Etia nguti
GGATGAATGAAAACACAAAAGAAGACAAGGAGAAAGAAAGGCAGGAGATGGAAATCGAGAATAGGAGAGAAACTGTCTTTTGTGCAAAGTTGTACATGGCAGATCTCCAGGCTGCTTTTACCCCGATGTCATGCAAAACATCTCTGACCTCAGCTAGCATCTCTCCTAGCAGCGTAGCACCGAATGGTATGGCAACCAGATGACTGATCTGCAAAACTATCCAGTGATGTAGTGCTTTTTTGTGTGTGTGTGTGTGTGGAAACTTTCTCACCATACATGGTCACAGTGAATTATGTGTAGCCTGCAGATAATAAATTAAGGAGGAACAAAAACCTTTGAGTGTGTGTTTGTGTGTGTGTGTTTTATATCAGACACTTCCCTCCCCCAAAGGCGGGGGGGGGATTTCATTTGTCATCCTGTAGGAAATCCAATGCACGGGGCCAGCTAAAACACCACAGAGGCTCATGTGGAAATGTGGACAGAGCTGCCGCCTTAAACTTTCCCCCCAAAAAAGCAGTTTTAGTGATGTTAAGTTGAAGACCAAACGGGGCGACAGCGTAACCCTAAATGAAACAAAGTCTTTACTGGTTGCTTGAGTACATTTTGATTCCAAAGTCCATTTAGCAGCTCTAAAGTTCCCCACTCTCTCATCTTTACTTGGTCTCATTTAAACCACACGCTAGAAAAAGATTTGAAATAATTAAAAGCACCAGATCTGTGGCAAAATCGACATTTTGTCTAAAAAAACGTTGCACGTGTATTTTTTTTTCTGCACAGGTGTCTGATCAGATGTGTTCATTCTGAAAACCGAATGTCCGTTGGTGAGCGCGTTGAAGCACCGTCTGTGCTTTGTGTTGTAAACAGGAGTATCGTCAGTGGCTGTTACTTTGTTTGTGTGCATCTGGTGGGCTCGTGTAGTCAGCCGTGTCTTTCTTTGGCTGTGTTTGTAACAGAAGGTGTGTGTGCGTGTGTGTTGGTTGAGCTCATAATGGTAGACTGGCCGTGACTTATGTCCCTGGTTTCCTTTTGGAAGTTTACGTAATGCTTACCTCAGTCTCTCTTGCTGTGTCTCCTGATAATGTGTAGTGTAGTGGTGTTTTCATTTGCCATTTTTCTCTCATCATTTTATTTTCTTTACGTCTTTCACTGTTTTTTTTGGTTTCCATACTAGCATCTCCTGTTTCTTGTCCTTGTGCTGCGTTCACCCCAATGTCATTATTCCTGTCTTCCCTGCTCTTTGTCCACTCTCATTGAGTAAGATTTTCCAAAAGCAAGTCCCTTTTTAAAAAAGAAAAAACCTACAGCAGACAACCTGTCCATTTGACCTTATAAGGAGATGATCCAATTAGCTCAGGCCACCTCAGAGAGATGTGTAGTTAACATTTTATTGCAAAGGCCTTTCTCGTGACTCATCTCTGGAGTTTCACATTTAGAGCCCATAGCAAATCTTCATTATCCCAGTCGCCATTTGTATGGATCTCTGGAAAAATGCTGATTTTTTTTTTTATAGCGTTCAGTATAGTCTCTATATGAAATGTTGCTCATATGAAATGTTTAGTTCAATACATTAAATGGACTATTAAATGCAATCTACACATGGTAGACCAAACACAACACTATTGCTAGTGCACACTTGATATGTTGGTTTTATTATAAGCTGATATGTGTGTTTGCTTTTTACTGAACATGATGCAGGAAAGGTTTATTTTCAAATGATGTCAACGATGTTCTCCACCTGCTATAACATTAGCTGTGTGGGATGAATTGAAGATCTCTTTGCACATAGTGGTTGAATGGAGAGATGGAGACGACATGAAGAGAAAATAATACAGGTTATAACCACGTGAGGGGACGTAATAATAGTTAACCTTATTCATATACAGTAATGGATGATTTAGCCTAACAGTCACATCATTTACCTTATCATTGATGTCTTTTTAAAGCACCTTTGGGTCTTTGTCATTGTACATAATTTCTGGTTGATTGTGCAATAAAGACACAAAAGTTCAGTACTGTGCAAAAGTCTTGAGTCACTCCTCGTGTTTTAATATTTGATATTTATGAGCACCTTTATTCTTCAACTCAGCCTGAACTCTCTTAGGTATGCTTGCTTTATTTCTTCAAGTAGTCTTAAGAATAGTTCCACAGGCTTCCTGAAGGACTTTCAAAGCTTTTCTTCGGATGTTTTCTTTGCTCTGTTTGAGCTGATCTGCACGCCATGCTGAGATATGCCGAGTTTTCAGCTAATAGCTCTTTGGTAATCACCTTTTTGATGCAAAAATACAATTTTTGCTTCTAAAACTGTTATCTTTGGCATATTTTGCAGATTAACTAAAGAAATTGGAAAATGTACAGGCTGCTAGTAAACAGACTAGTAACTTGTTAAGTTGTCGTGAGAAAACACTGGTTCATTCCTTGATTTAGGTAACTGCTTTACACTTGAATGATTCATGGGTCAGTGTTAAGCAACTTAACAAACAAAGAAAACATTCCTATGAAAAGGGGCAGGTACAAGGATTGGACTGAAAATGAGTGAAAAAGCAGCCAAAGTCCAAAACAAACCCCAACTTTAAAAGACCTTCAGAAATCCTGGAGACTGTTGCTCAAGACCACTACAAGAAAGTCTGGCTCCTTGGAACCAAAATATAAAGAAATGAGTTTTTCACGGTGTTTGGGTATTCAACTACTCTTTTGCTGTTTTTTATCCTTATTAACCAGCCTGCACAGTTGGAGTTTCAGATTGACAGATGAAATACTCAAACCTGTCAGTGAGGCTGTTAGACCGTGTCTTTTGTCAGAGAGCCCATGTTTACATAAGTAATCCTTTCAGCACAATGGATCTGCATTATCCATGTCACTCATTAGACCTGGTCAGTGTGCTGGAGAAGAGATAACACCAGCTGAGTGCCAACAGTTCAGGTTTAATGGAGATCTGTGCGAGGTAAGCTGCAAGATATTTAGGTTAGGTCTGCATATCTCGAGAATCTGTAAGGATTAGGAATTAGGATTATCTATAGATATGTCTGTGTTGAGGTATTTATTGAGGACGTGGCGTCGCTGCACAAGACTATATGTCTGCACAAATGCATACATGTATTTGCATGAGCCTACATGCATCTGTTTAAACAAATCCGTGTAAAAATAAAGTGATCTTTGTAGAGGGGCTTGTAAAGGAGCAACCATTCAGCAGCAGATGGCTCTAAACTAACTCAGCTGGTCTCACTCTGAGCTCAGAGCAGAGCTGTGAAGACTCCTAGACAAACAGAGCTTTTGCAGGTTCACAAAAACAAACACAACCCACTCTGATATCCTGACTCAATGGATGGATGTTAGGTGAAGGGGTGGGGGTTGTAAAAATGGCTCACAGCACTCAAGTACTGTATAAAAAAGGGAAGTGGTTTGTGAGTCACATGTCTACATTAGGATCAGTGCAGGATGTGTTTTGGAAGGGAATCCGATCCTGAAACAAAGGATTAAAACATTGAGAGTGTGTGTGTGTGTTGTAGAGAAGGAGAAAGAATGGACCCGTGTGTTTTAACACAGCCTCTCATTAGTGTGGAGGTCTGTGCAGATGGGACCAGTGGGGGTGAATTGGGAGGATTGCCCTCTTGGCTTAAAAAGCTCAGGTGACCTGTACGTCATTGTGTTGGCAAAAATCTCAGACTTAAATATTTATGTTTTCGTATAAAATTCAACTAAATTGTCTATATTTTGCGCTTTCTCCCATTCATCTTTCATCTGATCCTCTGTAAGTGTTGCACAGGGGATGCGCACATGAATCTGTATAATTACCACTGCCTGTGTGTCTTTGGACTGCGTGTGTGGTCTTGCTGTCTCTGAGCCACGAGTGTCACTGCTCCTCTGTATTGTTAATTTCATATGCTGGCTCTTTATTTCCCTGTTTTAACTGCAGGCTGGTAAATAACGTGCAAACAGGCAGGTGGGTTCGCCTGCTGTGTACATGTGCATTAACGCATTTGCTTACTTTCCCACCGCGTGTTTAGTACGCAAGCAAGCGTGGCGTCATAATGAAAGACCTTTGTGAAGGCATTCATACTGTATAGTGTGTGTGTGTGTGTGGTGTGTGTGTGTGTGTGTGTGTGTGTGTGTGTGTGAGGAAAAGAGAGACAAACAGAGATAGCCAGGTGTCAGGTGGACTGGCAGGTGGCAGCTGGAAAACTGGAGGATTTCCTCTTTAGTAACGGCTGATTAACTCCCACACCCTGCACCATCAGTTCACACACACTATAGATTTCAAACCAGCTGCACAATTAACCTTATTACTCCTTCTTTTTGCTTTCGGAAGTTAACAACTATGCTAAAATATTACAGGCCAAGTGCATGAAGATTGCATTTAAAATCAGGGTGTCAGCTTAGCTCACTGGGTTGAACAGGCGACCCATATGCCGCAAAGCTAATGCAGAGGCTTTCCTGTCATCTCTCCATTCTCCTATCACAATAAAGGCTGAAAGCATTTATTAAAAAAAATAATAATAATGAGGGAAAAAAAATAAATGTAGGTATAAAGATTGTGTTTAAAATTGGTTGAGTGATATTGAGACAGAAATGTTGAAGATAAGCGATCAAACGGTTATCTGTAAAGCTACAGTTAATTGTTTAGACCACTGTTATATCTGTCAAATTTAAAGTTGGTATTTAAAATTGTGATTAATGCAGAAAAACAAGTCAGAATATACATTTTTATTTTAGAGAATAGAGTGGAAGTTGATGGTAATGCTTCGTATCTGGCTGACTTCATGTGTCTGCTCTATTTGCTGTGTAGGCTTGGAAGGAAAGTGAGATAAACAAGCAAGAAAAGATCTGAAAAAAAGAAGCCCTACCCGTTCCTGCGATTTCTCTCCATTTAGACATGGGGGTCATTTGTCAAGCAGCAGAGGCGAGGCTGACAGACAATAAAACAGTGAAGGAAAAAGGAGTAATCAGGGGTTTAAATAAGCTTTAAGAGAGAAACGAGGGATGGAAAATGGCTTAGTTGTTTGTTTTCCATGTCAAACCTGTCAAAGGGGGATTGCCCCTGTTGGGAAAAGATGCCCACATCATTAAGGAACAAACGCATTCTCTACAACTTACTCTCCATCTCTGTTGTGCCCTTCACCTCCCTTTTTTGCTAGCTAATTTTGATTGTCTGTCAAGCGACAGCATGCAGGAGGTAGCAATTCAGGCACTAATGTGATGCTATTTAGTTTCAGATTAGCTTCATCTCCTGGTGTGCACAAAAAGCTTCCTATCACTCTGTTCATCTTCCCTTTATCTGTAGTGTTTACCACATCACACATGCTTTCTCCCTTTCTTTTCTTTTTGTGTTGACCCCGACTCAGTCAGGGTCACTTGACCTCCCATCACCCCCACAGATTAGTTTCGTTTGTTCTAACACTCCATTAAACTTCCATGAACGCTTGAGAAGGCCAGAAGTCAAGGGCCCAGCTGTCTCCTCTGTAGCCTCATCTTCAGATTGTCATCATCTCTGGCATTCTGCTTCAGGTCACAACTGCTTTTTGTTCTTAAAATCAGAGCAGTGAGGCTAAATGTGGACACAATAGATAAAAAAATCGATGAAAAACTGCAACAGTGAGGCTGAGTCTTGTTGGTAAACTCACTTAATGCAGAGGCGAATTATGAGTGAGAGAGAAATCTGCAGTAAAGACAACACTGGAAAACAAAATCTTTATTATTCTCCTGTATTTCTGGAGAAGTCTCATAGATCGCGCTGCAGATATGATGCGTGTGTCAATAACATTAAACGTAAAGTGCGTATCACTTCAGTTTCACACCCAGTGAGATGAGAAAACAGATGAAATTGACAGAGAGACGAACTCTGTGTTTTGCTTCTCCCTCTGTGTCCTCCGTTATTCTTATTGCTACTCTGAGATGTGACAGATCGTCGAACTCGCAGTGACATCTGACAGCACAACACAACATTGCAGGTTTCCTCTTGCTGCCTCTCACCACCTCTGCTTCTTTTCCTTCTTTTTTTTTCTTCTTTTCCTCTGAGAATTTACTATGCAGACAGACACACACTCTGGATCTGCTCTGCCAGCCTTGTGAAACAAGGGTCTGATTGGATGATGCCAGGCTGTCGTTCCTCTGCTCTCCTTAAATCAATCTTTCCAGCAGCTGCTCTCTTGCCTCTGTGCTCCTTTCCCTCGATGGCTTTTTATTTCTTTCTTTTCTGACCCGCCTGACCAGTTGAACAAGTTTGGCCGGGTGTTTGTAGCAGCATGTCGACCTTTCGCTTTCTCTCTATGCTTTACTGTACGTTACGGAGAGGGGTGAGGGAGGTTTGGTCATAAAATGTTGGTGCAAATTTGAATATGATTCGTCAATGCAAAACCAAACCTCCATGCAGTGAGGTGAACAGTGTATCTGTAAAAGTATCACATCTGGATGAATCACTAGGTAGGAATGCAATAATCAGGTAAGGTTTCTTGCTGATTGTTGACAGATTTACAGATCTTTTAGACAAATTTACATTCCACTTCAAGCGCTCTTATGTGCAGAGCATTAAAGGGAACTTGGATTATGATTGAAAGCATTCTTTAAAACCACAGAGTTCAGGATCTTGCCCAAGGACATGTTGACATGTTGACTGTAGGGGCCAGACATTGAACCAACAGCCTACCTGCTCTACCATCAGCTTGATCTTCAATTACCAGCTGGTGACCTTGTTTACCTTTTTTGCTTTTTTGTGACTTTTTTCCCTCTTTTGATGGTTTGAAGAAGTCACATTAGATCTGATCCGCCAAAAATAAAATTTTGGCCAGTTCCATAGAATCATGTGAAAAAGAAAGTAACCTCACTTTAAGTTCTCGGGTTTTATGTGTAGGGGCATAATGACAAAGCTGATCCAGGTTCTCAAATGATTTAAAACCACTTCAGATGAATGCAACATTACATATTACAGAGTTTCTTTGTGTATTCAACAGAACTAAGCCAAAATACAATACAGTGTGTGAAAAATGAACTACCCTCCATGATTTAGTAGCTTGTAGAAACAACTTTAGAAGCAATACGTTTGGCCTGCTGCGCTTTACAGCATTGCTTCACTTCATTGAGATTTGCAGGCATTCATGTATGCACAGCTGTCTCAAGATCCCGCTACAGCATTTCAGTCAGGTTGAAATCTGGACTCTGACTGGGTCATTGCAACACCCTGATTCTTCTGGTTTTTCAGCTGTTTTGTTGTATATTTGCAGGTGCATGTGGGACCATTGGGACTCAGGTTCTGTGGCTGCAAAACAAGCCCAAATCATCATTCTTCCACCACTGTGCTTAACAGTTGGATGAGGTGTTTATGCTGTGTTTGATTTTTACCAAATGCAGCCCTGTGCATTATAGCCAAACATCTCCACTTTGGTCTTGTCTGTTCAAAGCCCATTCTTCCAGAAATCTTGTGCTTTGTTCAGACGCAACTTCGGAAACCTAACCCATGCCACTATGTTGTGTTTCGGGAGAAAGGCCTTTTCCTCACAACTCTTTCAAACAAGCCTTTTCTAATTGCACATCATGAACTTTTAGCATGCTTACTGGGGCCTGGAGAGTCTGAGATGAAGCTCTCAGTTTTTTTGCCGTTTCTCTGAGCATTGCTTGGCACGAACTGGTGGCGAATTTGCTAAGACATCCATTGCTAAGGGTAGATTGCAACTGTCTTGAAAGTTTTCCACTTGTGAACTGTTTTTCTAACAATACAGTATAATGGACTTTTAAAATTGTTTGAAATTGCCTTGTAGCTCTTCCCAAATTCATGTGTGCAGCATTTGCTTCTCTAATATCATTGCTGATGTCTTTCCGTGACGGTATTATGTTAACCACACCTGAATGCTCCAAATCTCAAACTAGTGAATCTGTTTTTTATCTTGGTGGCAGCAACACTTGCTGATGGTCAGATAATCAGGTGTACCTTCCCCTTTTTTATTGTTGGACAAATAATGACACGGTGTAATAACAACTAGATGATTTTTTTTTTATGCTACAAGCCAATACAACTCAACACCTGTGTGAAGATGGGCTGCCTGACCTGAGTGTCTTGTGAAGATGTGCTGACAGATGTAGTTAAACGCGGCCCTGCGCAACCTGAAATTTGGCACGATGACTGTTTAACTGAAGCCATTCATATCATAATCACTCCACTCCTGTTTCCCAACTACACATCCGCACACACCTTCATATAGAAGGAGCGTGTGACATCTTTAATGATCTTTACTGACACTGATCTGTCAGTTCAAAACTCTTACTACGGAGATTTATAACATTAAAGAAGAATCCCGAAAAGAAGTCAATCTGATAATTTTCCGATTCGCTCCAAAAAAGCCAATCAGCAGCGGAACTGGGAAACATATGACCCAGTCATGTGTACATGTACCCAGTAGTTTCAAAACGGTTTCAGCTGTGTGGTGGTGAGCATATCTACTCACTAACATAGTAAATAAATAGTTGATAAAGGACAGAGTTATTATAGTTTTGTAACTCACTTGAGTTTCTATTGTTTGAAAATGTCTTGTTTTAATTCAGTTTTTAGTACTTTTAGTGTTAGTTTTAGTCTTCCAAGTATTATTCTATTCAGAGCATATCCCAGAAGTTAGATTTAACAAAATCAGTGTAGGTGTTACAACAGAAACAGAGATTTTTTAAAAGCGGTGGACTCACAGTCTTGTTGACATCCAAAGTCTTAATGAACATGTTCATCAAAGCCTCATCAGGCAAGTTGAGATAATAAATTTTACCAGAATTAACAAATACTATATTCACTCTATATTTTTTATTTCATTTTAATTCCAGGTTTGAAAAGTTGTTTAATTATCTTTTTTTCACACCTAGTTTTGGTTTTAGTTTTAGTTTTAGTCAACTGTAAACACCTGGGTAAGTTATTATGAGTTATTAGTTGTTGGTGACTGGTGTTGTGGCTTGCTGTGTAATGAGAATAAGCATAGAAGTTCATCAGTGCTCTGCTGGGACCTTAAACGTGTTGGCAGTTTGTCATGAAGTAAAGTAGAAGTATAACTTAAGATGGGTGAAAAAAGCCTTTTAAGCCTCTTTTCGAGAAAATCAGCAACATTATGTAATAATTTTTAACATATTTGACTGGTGAGTAGTGTTTTATATTGCACTACTCACCAGTTAATAACTGCCCAGATACCTGCCCGAGGATGTTGTTCAGATGGTTGCCCAGCGGGAAGATTTGTTTCTAGAAAGATTTTGCAGTGACCATTTCACACCAAACAAACCTTTAGTTGGAATAACCAAAAATTCGTGGCTATATACTTAACATTTAATCTGACGTATTTACCGTTGTGATGGATTCCTTTTTTCTTCAGGTGTCAGTTATAAGGAGTAGATTAAGTGGAGGATGGATGAGATATTTCAAGCCAAAAACAGAGCTCCATGTTGCCAAAGGCTATTGTGTAGGCGTGAATCAATAAAGAGTGGTAAATAGAGTTGGCTGACATGACATATGATGTAGCTGAGAGCCTACCACTTGTGATTTATTCCATTCCCCGATGAGTCATGAAACCGATCAGTTAATCGGCAAGGCTCAGGTGCCTAATCAGAAGAAATGTAATGGTTGGCACGTGAGTGTGCGTCTGTGCGCCTGCGGTAAATGACGTTTGTATATTAAGTATCTGGTATCAGCCCATCTGTTCATCTAGTGAATCAAACCACCTCCCATTTTGTTGTGCTCTTTTCACTTAAAGCACAGCCTCACAGTCTGCTGTTAAGTGTTTTCAAGTCCAGAAGGTTTGCACCCCGAGCTCCTTCCTGGTTACTTGCAAACACAGCGTGTGTTGTCCTTCCCTCCCAGATCCACATACTTTCCTCTTCACGCTGTGCTCGACACCAACAGGAAGGAAAAAAGGAAACAAAGAACCCACTTCCTGTACGTACAGCCAGCATTCTACACAATGGAGCAGGAAGCGCCTGGCAACTGTAAGGAGTGTGAAGGAAAGATAAAGTGCTCTCTCTATCCTATTGACTGCTCTTTCTTTGCCTGCTCCTTCACTCGTTTCATTTTCCATCACTTCTTTTTATTTGCGCTCGGAGGCCATTAAACACATCCTATTTCTGTTTCATCCTATTACTATGATTCTCAAGCCAGCCTAGAACAAATCTAGAGTTATGCACTGTGGAGTACATTTGCAGACCAGTTTGCTCTGTTTTTTTTTTTCTTTTTTCTTTTTCTTTTTTGTTAATTTAGTTTTCAGTGAAGAATGCTTAAGAAATCCCTTCTGCTTTCACCATGGTGACCTTTGCTTGAGACAGACTATGTTGGACAGCAGCGCACCGTAGACTAGCGCTGCAGATGCTGGAAGCCTTTCTTTAAACAACCACAGCTGAGACACTTACTAGCTGCCAAACTCTAGAAAAATCAAAGAAAGAGGCATTAATGCAGATGGTCAACCAGCTGAACATCAGAAAATACACTGAGGAATAAATGTTTTCAGTTTTTTTCTATTTTGTTCTGTTTTTTAATAGATCAAACATAGAGACAAACAAAAAAAAAATCCCCATCATGATTCATCATCTTTCTCTTTCCTTCAGCCATCCACTCTACATGATTGCAGCTCTCAGACCCTCCCTCGCCTTTGCTCTAGGGAGGCCGGTCTTTGCTCGGCTCGTAACTTCAAAGTCTGCGCCCCCTCCTGTTTTTCCTGTCGACCCTCTCTTCCTTTATTTGTATTCTCTCTCCCTTATTTTCATTGTTCAATCAATATCTTCCCCCTTTCCTGCTCCTTTTCTCTCTCTGTCTTCATCCGTCTCTCACCACCTTATCTGTTTCTTGCTCCCTCCCTGCCTCCCTCTGTTTTTTTTTCTTCTTCCTTTTCCTGACCCTCATCTCTCTTTGAGTGAATCCCACCAGTCCAGAGAGATCAAAGGCATGTCCCCCCCTCTTTTACTCAGTCGGGCAGACAGGTTTCATGCCAAGGCCAGGTACCCTCAGGGGAGGATGCAGAACAGCGTGGAAACACACTGCACCATATCTAAGAGAGAGAGTGTGTGGAAAAGGTAAAGACCTATATAAGCATATATTTCATACTTGGTGGAATGTATGGAATAATGGTGGTGAAATGTGTATGAGTTATTGTTCGTCTACACCCCGAGACCAGTGAGAGAGTGTAAGAAGCTCTGCCCGAGCGCTAACAACAAGGCTATAATCAAGACCGACTAACCTTTCTATTTCTCTGTTTCCATCTTCAAAACTATTTTTAGAGGAGCTTCCTATTTTCCAGGAAATGCCATAAAAGCAGTAGTCAAAAAATATGTACAAGTACTCAGAGAGTTGCCGTATGGCATCTGTTTTAATAGCTGCTGTGAACTCCATACCACATAATATCTCCATTCATTTAAGACTGTATAGCAGGCTTAAGCAAGGACATGCCGCTATTATTGAATTTCCTGTTCTGCGACTCTCTCCTATCTGTCATCCTTCACTCATGTAAAAGCAAGGGACCGTTTCAAAGTCAAAGTAGACCTCTCACAAAAGTGCTCTTTTGAAATAAAGCTTAAAATAAAGACCCGCCTGTAAACTGGTATCTGTATTCTGAGTTGCATACTGTTGCGCTGAAGTTACTGCACTGGCCCTTTTGTCTGTAGTGGGTTGGTTCACCGATGACTCATTCGGTGGTGAGGCCCCTGCTCCACACACACAAAGCACACACACGCACAGAAATATGTATAGAGCCAGTCTCACAAATGTGCATCCAGAAAGGTGGGAGACCTGTATGCTCTTGTCCCTATTCAGTCAGCGGTGACCTTCTGGATTGGGGTGGAAGGGACAGATTAGTTAAGCATGGAGGGAGCTGTGCAGTTTCATTAGCATTGCAGATGCCTTTGAGTATAGGTCACGGGGCGGCATCGTGATCACGTAGGTACAGTAAAGAGCGAGACATCTGTCACTCACCCGTGCATCCCTCCCCTTCTCTCGTTCACAAACTCTCCCACCTCTTTAACTCCCATCTATCCACCCGCCCACCCTATGCGCTGGCCCACATCTGCACTCTCAGCACTCCAGTTTCACATAAAGAGACACTGTTAGTTTCTAAAGGACATGTTTAACTGCCTCTGCCGTCAGTAGCTACTCCTGTGTTCAAAGGTTTAACGCATTAGTGTTGATATCGATGTTTGGCTCATGCTCTCATTAGCAAAATGCAAGTATAAATAGCAAAGCACATCTAAATCAACAATACGAGATTGAAAAACCTTTAATAGAATAGTGGCACCTTTCCAATACTGTGATATTTATTACCCCTGTTATGTCAGGTGCCAGGAATATGAAAGGAGTTAAAGGAATATTTTAAATTGGTTTCATTGCATTTTTTCTGTTTTTCTTTTTAACTACATTTAAAAGGAAAGAATGTCCTGTTTTTTTGTTTGTTTTTTTTAAATTGAGCTTTATCTGCATAAACATTAATAAATGCAGAGGCTTGTGCACCTTTTAACCTTTACCTGCAGCAGATTACCCATTCATTCATTCACTTAATCTTTCAAAATAGCAGCGATTGTCATTTCTGCACAGCTGTAAACACACTGATGATGGCTACTTCTTGTTAGGTCAAGAGCCCGCTGTTTTGTGTCCGAGTACCTCTTTGCTTGTGCTGCGGAGCAAAAGTGATTGTTTTTTTATAGCTTGGCCTTTGTTGAAGAGAGCTGATCACGCAGAGCTCAGCTTCATTATGAGCTCAGTCATTAGGAAACACACAAGCACTAAGATAGACGAGCACAGGCTGAGTGCTGCCACTTCCCATGCAGTCACACATACACACAACCAAATGCCAGGTTTCCTGATACAGCTCAGCCTTTCGGCCTTTATATAACGGTACTGGGTGCTGTCTCCAAACTGCTTGTACTTGGAGGCAATTTATCTCACACACTCATTACAGATCCCAGAGATGCCCTGGGCCATGGTGAAATTAGGCTGGTACAGTCAGGAATAGAGGTATAATGGGGTGTTATTCATGAGAATTTTTACACCTGAAAAATGATTCTCGGTTTTAAGTGATGAAACAGTTTTTGATAGATCAACTCAATATCCCAGTGTGGCAAATAATAAGCACCCTGGGACACACAAAAACCTCCCCAAAATAAAATTGAATCCACATATATGGATGTCATGTGGAGTTTGTTTAATGACTTTCTAGGTGAAAGAGGACAGAAGAGGATGATCTGAGGAAATGAGTCTGAGAGGTGATGGCATGGGAGCTGCACATCCCTCTAGCACCCTCTGTTGGACGGATTAAACAAAAGCCCGCCGCTGTTAAAATGTCAGCATGCTCTCGGGTTGGCACAGGAGCACCACTGTATTCCCACTGCTACCCAGTTGTGTGCAGTATCAGTTTGTCACAGCAAAATGGATGTGCCATGGTGATGTTGGTTTGATTGTCGCTTGGGGGCAAACAGTGTGAATATGTAAAAAGTGTGTACCTAGAGCGTGCACATTGCTGTACGTTTATGTCTGCCTGTATGTGCGGTAGTGGTTGTGGTTGCTGTGCCACTGACTAATGGACTCATTAGAACAGGAGCTCTGCACATGTGCTCCAGCTGGGCTCTCCTCAAGCTTCCTTCGCTCTCATTACCTCTTATTGTGTGTGTGTGTGTGTGTGTGTGTGAGAGAGAGAGAGCAGTTGCGTACTAGTGACAAATTAAAGGAAAAATCTGAACCCTTGACCCCCCTCCCCCCTCCCAGAGTGAGGGATGCGGTTGCTTTGTTATCCTTTGGTCTGTATTTTGCAGGCAAGGTTTTGTTAACTTTCCGGTGACTAAATATCAATGCACAGTTGTTGTGAGTGATCTTGCTTTGTTCTGTAATAAAACAATGTCCCCATCCACAGCATGTGAAGAGTCACTCAGTGGTTTAAAGGGTAGGAAGATGACGTGAATGCCGTGCCGTGACTCCTACAGATCGCTGGACAATAACAGTAATACTCAGACTTTTTCTGGTATTACGAATCTCAGAAGCTGAAAGAATGTTTCCCCCTGCTTCTCAAACCTCTGAATTTTTAAAAATATAAAGGTTTCAAACTGATTGATGGCATCAGCAAACAGTGAGAGATCTTGAACCCTGTTGACTTTACTTGAGGTGCTTATGTTGTTCTTTTCATGTAATTCGTAAGCATGCAATGTGTGTGGTGGTGTTGGGGTTGACAGGCAGAGAGGGTGAGAGAAGGGGAGAATGAAGGAATTCACTCATGAGAGATGCTAGACACACTTGCAAACCTCCAAAAGGGATGGAGCCCAATATTTGTTGGGGGGCTTTTTGATTTTACTATATAGTTCAGTGAAGATTAATGAGGAAAGCAGGGAGAGAGAGTGTGTTGGAAGACACACAGCAAATGGCCTCAGGTCAGAGTTGAGCCAAGGCCACTGCATATGGGCGCCTGCTCAACTTGTGAGCTAAATGGGTGAATTAGCCCAATATTGTTGTTATGCGTAGTTAGGATGATGAGTGGTTAGGAAGTTGGCTTGAAAAGAAGTGAAAATTAAAGCAAAGTTCAACATAAGCTAAAGGACCAGCAACAACACAAATATGAACAAGAGCAGTCCACTTGACAGGTTTCACTGTAGACCTCAGTCTGGTAGTCAGTGGATGGAACCACTTTACCCTGAAAGGACCTACACACATACATATTGTGTGAATCTTAACTCTACCTACATTTGAACTATCAACAGTAGGAGGAGGTGTGAAACTGAGAGGGTGGTGGAAAATATTCTCACTCCGGGTGGCCTAAAACTCTGGTGCACACAAATATAATTGGGCTATTCAACTTCGAATTGTTGCTTCAGAAATGTAGTCACGCTACTCTTGATGCTGAACTCAACTTTGCAGGCTGTCATTGTGTTTACTCCAATATGTGTTCTTCTCCTCCTCCAGCAGTAAATATCTTGTCTGAGGGCAACCAGATGTTCTGGCCAGTCCTGGTCTTGTTAACAGCAGCTGTGACAGTGTTGAGTCGTGGTGTTAAAATTTAAAAGGATTAAGTTTGGCCTTGAGAGCACTTTCACTGTCACGCTGAGCTGCTGGAGGGCAGCCGGAGGCGCACAGTTCAGTCGGTTGTGTTGTGTTGTGGAGAGAGTCAAATTGCCACATTGGTGCATTATAGATGAACAATCGCGTCCTTATGCGGGCTGTAAAGTGAGTAAGGGAGCATATGGTAACAAAAGCTTTTTTAAGAGTGGTCTAGCTTGGTTTTCAAGGGAAGACTTTTCCCCATTATATTTTCAGCATTGCTACATAAGCTGCGAAGGATGGGCACTGGTGGCTTGACACAGGCAGACATAAAATATTAAGCAGGGTGAGAGGAAGGACAGAGGAAGAGGAAGCGAGTGTAAGGAGGAAGAAAAAGTTGTTTACTTGGTGCCATGTGACATGAGCTTTAATTCTTACTTTTAAAAACATGAAAAAAATCCAGAAAAAGTCTGAAAGGAAATTAATTTTCAGGTTGGATTCTCATCATCTACTTAATTTTGAACACCTTTTTTGCTTAATTTCTCTGCAGAGACATAACTGCAAAGTAAAATGTCAAAACAAACAAGGCAGCTTGTGAGCATAATGTGAACAAAAAGACAAAGTCTGCAGCGTATGAAGGAGGGGCTTTGATACTTTCTGTATTTTTAGGTGTTGGAGCAGTGTGTTTGTGGTATAGTGTGGACAGGAAATGGAAAGGGAGGAACAGATGGTGTTTGAGAAGAGGTGAGGCTTGGTCATCCTGTCCAGCGCCCGGGGTGATCAGCCTGTTTGTGTATGTCAGACAGAGAGAGCGAATCTCTGAGCAAAAGATGGCAAGACTAAAAATCCTGTAGCTTAGATATGTAATTGTGAGGATCAGGATATTGGAAAATCAAGTTCCTTAACACATGCATATACGCTGATCAGGCATAACATTGTGACTACTGACAGAGGAAGTGAATAACACTGATTATATCACCATCGTGACACCTGTTGGTGTGGGTGGGGTATTTTAGGGAGCATGTGTGCATTTGTGCTCAAAGTCCATGTGTTACGACAACATACATTTGCAACAGACTCACTTATGCACATGAGGAGCAAAGGTTGACCCCTGTGGTCTGATCCAACAGACGAGCAACTGTAGCTCAAATTGGTGAAGAAGTTGATGCTGTTTGGAGAAAGTTGTTAGAATACAGAGTGCATCACAGTTTGTTGCGAATGGGGCTGCATATCAATAGACCAGTCAGGGTGCCCATGATGACCTTTTTCCACTGCCAAAAGGGCCAGCAAATGGGTATATTAGCATCAGAACTGGACCACAGAGCAATGCAAGAAGGTGGTCTGGTCTGATCAATCACATTTTCTTCTACATCATGTAGATGGCCAGGTGTGTTGCTTACACGGGGAACACCTGGCACAAGGATGCGCTACGCAAAGAAAGCAAGCCAGCAGAGGCAGTGTGATGCTTTGGGCAATGTTCTGCTGGGAAACCTTGGGTCTTGCCATCCATGTGAATGTTGCTTTGGCACGCACCACCTAACTAAGCACTGTTGCAGATGATATACACCATTTCATGGAAACGGTATTCCCTGATGGCCCTGGCGTCTTTCAGGAGCATAATCCGCCCTGAGACAAAAGAAAAATTTTTCAGGATTGGTTTGAGGAGCGCAAAAACGAGTTTGAGGAGTTAACTTGGTCTCTAAATTCTCTAGATTTCAGTGCAATTTAGCAGCCATTTAGTCTGATCTATGGAGCCCTGAAACCATAATTTAAAGGACTTAAAGTACCTGTTGCTCACATCTTGGTGCAGCCACCACAGTACACCTTCGGGGGTCTGGCCCAGTCCATGTCTCGATGGTTCAGGACTCTTTGGGCAGCAAAAGGAGGATCAACACAATATTAGACAAATTCTCATAATCTTATGCCTGATTGGTGTACAATGCATATTTGAAAAGAAGTGCAGAAACTTTATTTGTTCAGTCAAACAAAGTTAAACCGAATAGTGGAGCTGTTATTATGAAAGTGCTCTAATATTTATGAATATTAGAGCACTTTCATCTTCACAGCTTCACTGTCAGAGTTATTACACCTGACATTATTACAGGCTACAGCTTGCTAGTTCATTAGGTCTTTGTTCTGCTTGAAGAGCATCTTCCTTGTTCCCTGTATTTGCAGAAAAGAGTCACATTTATTTAAATTTAATCAGCTGAAAAGAGGCTTTATATATATTTATATATATGATTTATATATTTATATAAATGATGCCAAGAAAGTGCCTCTCTGTATTTGCCTATTGAGTTCAGATATAACCTGTTTTTATCACCTCTGCAACGCTGGCTGCATGTGTTGTTTGCGAGTAGGCAGTGCTGTGCTGTTTATAGCTCACGGTGAATGGTGTTTCCGTTTGTTTATTTACAGAATTATAACAGGATGCAAACAAAGAATAATAGCAACATTAGGTTAAGTGCTATCAGCCAAAGCAAACAATTTAAAATCATCGCTCTCATCTCCGGAAATTGTTTTTTGTTCTTTTTTTTAGTATTTGTTGTTATCATGGATTCAACATATAATAGAGGAATCAGAGAAAAGTATCCACTAATAAATGAAGTGAAAATGATTTTTAGATGCCGCTCCAGTTATGAGATTAAAAATCAAACCAGGCCCACCCTTCCAGAAAAGGTGACCTCTGGAGATAACCGCGCTCCTTGCAAAACAGTGCTAACCACTGCTGCTGTGTATTCATAATTATGTTTGGCTGTATTTGTTCCACATTATGTGTCCACCTGCTCGTTCTATTGACCTGCACTGTTGCTGTGTTTATCCTCTCTCACCTGGACAGGCCCGCTCTGCTCTGTAAAGAGCTACGGATATATTTGGAAACATACCATTTCACATCTGTTGTGATGACAGGAAATAATGGGCCGATGGTATGTTTCTTTGTTGGACGGGTAAACAGAGGCGCATACACAGTTTCGTGCAGCCACACACTGATGCTGGGCTTCCCACCAAGACCCTGTCATGAATCGCAGGCGAGGAACAAAAGACCGGCTTGTTAGACTTTGACCAGGGCTAGTTAGCTTTCGCCCTTACGTACGGGTGCACAACCAGCACTTCTGCAAACACCGTGCGCTGCGTCTCTGACACTGCAAAGTGTATCTGCGTGCACACCGAATAATTGGATTGCCACGGTGCCCGTGTGTAGATGTTTTTTGTGCATTTGTGCAAACACGCCCAGCGCTCTCCCAACCCGCTATCCCTCACTATAGCGAAAGTGTTTATGTATGTGTGTGTACATGCAAGGAGCTTAATGGCTAAGCTTGTGTCAAGCCTGTGAAACATGGCCATTCATATGGTAATAAGCAGGCAAAGAAGCAGACAATAAATCTCCTTATATCCTATGAGAGGTGAGCCACAGAGCTGGGAGCTTAAGATGGGACACTATCCGACTCATATCTCAAACGCCAGGGATACAGGAGTTTCTCATCAAAGAGGCTGATGCTGCATTAATCTGCTTCTGCTAAAGAGGTGGGTGATACCATCAGAGAGAGAAAAAAGTTCTCTATTATGGTAGTAGTCTGCAACTGTGACTGCTTCTTAGGGACCTAAAACCATCTTGTCTTGTGCAGAAATTCCAATTCATTGCTTTTGAAAATGTTCAGGTTATTTAAAATGTGGGGCAGAGGGAGTGCATGGTGCATGTGGGGCTGAGCACACATCTAGCAGCAGGGTTTTCCCACTGGGAAACTTGACTTAGAGTTAGTGAAGACAGGTTGGTTCAGTCTCAAGTTAGTTAGTTGCTACTATTTTTGCTTTTTGTGCTTACCACTGCAGCTCTGCTCTCTCCATAATAACACCATCAAGTTGGATGTGTGGGCCGGATGACAGCAGCACACATGATTTCCTGCAGCATCGAGAGCCACCGCTGGCAGAGAGGATTTATAAGCATGTTACTGGAGAAGCGAGCCATCAGGGAGTGCAGAAAGGCTGGCACTTTAGAGCTAAACATGTGAAGTACAGGCAGTTAGTCCATCACAGTGGTGCTCGTTGACTGTGAAGACGTTCTTGTGTTTCAGGGCAAAATCTCTATTTTTTTCTGAGGCTCCCACACTGGTCACGCTTGTCACACAGATATCTCGCTCTACAAATCACACACTTCGAGAGGCGCGCACACTAAAACACAGGCAACATAAAAACACTTCCACAAAGAGACTGTATTTATTTATTTTAACACCCGAGCTCTGCAGAAACTGCATGATATATAATTACCATTGCTTTATTTCGACAGCTATAAAATTAAATTTTCTTTGACTTGCTCTTGTGGGTGCTAAAACCTTTTAGCAGGCTTAAATTGAAAAGTAAATGTGAGCAGAAAATTACAGTCTTAACAGGAATACACTGTAGACTTATTGATTACTTTCATCATCAGCTCAGGTATTGTAGCAGTTTATTGAACTGTGTTTACAGTTGTGGTGCGTGACATGTGGATAGGACCGAAATAGACGCATGCTTGCACATCGTGAAACTCTGGCTTAATGCCAGAATAGCAGCACATCCCTCAGTTAGAGTGCAGCTCAGTCAAGCCTGCATGTCATGTGTCTTAATGGAGCTGAGATTAATATGTTTGGACTGCAGCCAGGAGATGCTTGCAAAGACCCTCACTGATACAAAGCAGTTCCTGCCACTTTATGATAACTGTACGAGCCTAAACCCCAAATCTTACTTTAAGTCTGAGACCAAATTGCAACTTTTAAAACGTCAAAAATACCTCACTTCCTCCAGAATGTCGTCATTTTGAAAATGTGCACACACAAGAACACACACACGCTGAGGTGACCAGTTCACTCTGTCTTCCCCAGGACTTAAGGCTTTTAATTTAACATAAACTAATCACAACACTGTGTCAGCTTTTACATTTTTGTGTGTTCGTGTGTGTGCGCCGGTCTGACCCCTGCCCTGCTTTGGTATTCGCTCTCGAATTGATCTGCATCTGCTTCTTTGTGGGAGCTGGTGTAAGCGTTTTGCGTGTGTTCCTTTGATGTGTGCGCTTATAGTATCAGTGTTTATTTGTGACTGTTAATTATGCCCCCCCCACCACTGCCCTCCCTTTCTCGTCTGCTACCCCCAATCAGTGCACAGCTGCAGGGCCCCCCTGTGTAAGGCAGCGCTGCATCTAATGTCTTATTATTCACGCTGTCTGTCTGCTCACCAGCCGCACAGAGCCTGGGGGATGGAGGGGGATTTTAGGCTCTCAGTGTGTGTGCATGTGTGATGAAGGGGTTATGTATTAGCAAAGTGGTAATGGAGGGTTTGTTCGGTTTCCTAATTCGTTGGCACTACTTAATTAAAAGAGATACGACAGTGTGATTGAAGCTGTTGATGGATGGAGACCGAGAGACGCCCAGGCGGTTTAGGATCATGGTTATCTGCGTGTGTGTGCGCGCCTCTCTCAGCATGTGTGTCTAGTGAAAGGAAGAGGAAGTCATTACCTTTTAATCATGTCCTCTGTTATTCCTCCTTTTTCTCTCTCCTCTCTTTTCTCTCTTCATCCTCCTTTCTGTCTTGAAACTCTCCCCAAATCCCCCCCTTCCCGTTTTTCCAGCTGGCTCTCAGTTTCAAGCTCCTTGTCATCCTCAATCAACCCAGGTCTCTTTTCTGCAGCACTTATCCTTCTTCCTTCCGACCCTGACTGTCTTTAACCTTCCACAAGGATGCGTGCCACATGAATGATCTTACACTGTGCATTCGTGTCATTCAGCCTGACTTGAGCTGTACAAAATAATAAATGTTCAATCGCATCTTCTTATCGCCTCGAGGTTGTTTTTTTTCCTTCTTTTTTTTTGAAAGGTATGACATTGCAGTGTGCAGCGGGAAGCCACATTAAGCATGCGATTCAAAATTATTTGGTCTGTTATTGCTAAACTCTCGTCCAGTGTACAGTGCAACAAAAAAACTTGACTATACACAGTACTGTGCAAAAGTTGTGAGTCACCCGTCATCTTTTTGTATTTTTCTTCCAAGGAGCCAGACTTGCTTGCAATTTGTTTTAAAAGTAGTCTTGAGCAACTGTTCTCCAGGCTTTCTGAAGGTTTTTTCTGTGGACATTGGCTGCTTTTTCAGTCATTTTCAGTCCAGTTAACGCTGACCTATGAATCATTCACGTATAATAACACATAAGACAACTTTGTTCAAAATTAGTTCTTTGCAGTGTCTTTAGGCACGTTGTTACAAAATCTCTGACTAAAGAAAGAATTTGAAAAATGTCAAAGATAACACGGTTCGACAGGGATACGATAATGTTTTTGCACAAATAAGGTGATTCCCAAAGAGCTACAGTGTTAGCTGAAATATCTGGTATATCTCAGCATGGTGTCTAGTGTGTCCTTAAAAAGTTTGTCGAAACTGGACAAGTGGAGGACAAAAGCACAAGTGACAGGCCTAAAAAACGAACTACAGCTGATTAACAGTATCTGACAGTCATGTCTTTAAGAAATAGGAAAAAAATCCAACAAAGACCTGACAGATGCATATGGCCCTTCTGTTGATCCCACCTACTGTTCTCCTCAATATCATTGAAGCAGTGTGGGATCATCTTGACAGGGAACTGAACAAAAGGCAGCTAACATCTAAAGAAGAGCTTCGTAAGTCCTTTAGAAAGTGGTGCATGAACAACCCTGGTCACCTCAACAAAGTGAAGGCAGCACTTTGTGTCCCATGTATCACAAACAGCCTCTAACTTTAGGTATGGCTTAATATTTATACAGATTCTACTAACCTTATCAGGGCTTTTGCATAAATTAGAGGGATTTTGGAGCGCAATTCTGCATGTATCCACAGTTTATCAGTTTTTAATAAAGGCAATGACTATTCCTAGATGAGTAATAATGTCTCTTAAACTCGTCTTTTCTTCTCATAAAATGTATGAAAAACTCCATTAACACAATAGCGTGAATGTAAGTTACATTCATTCGTGAGTGATCTGCCTACAGAAATGATTTCTCAACCACCTTTTGTCAAATAGGTGGTAAAATCCAGTCGACTAAATATATTGTCATAAATACATAAAATGCCATTAAATAGTTGCTATTTTCCTTAACAACAACTGAAATTACTAATTTGTTACCAAATTGTTCTTTAATTAACTTTTATAGTCAAATCAGTCAATTAATGTACAATTTTTACACGTATAAATTCATAATAGTTCATTAGGTTAAATAGCCTGTGATCATACAGTAGATGACTGACCTAAAATCTATAGAAACAGGTGAGATGATCTGTTGACTTTTATTGTGTATCTCCCTGTGTGTGTGTGTGTGCGTGTGTGTGTTTACTAATCCAGGTTCATTAGTGTGCATTCTCTCAAGCAATAATGCGCTTAATTATATTCAGGTATTCATTTAAACTCGCTGCCATAGGGCGAATTGGTAACTAAATCCTAAAATGAAGTACTACTGTGCGCACACAGAAGGATGATAAGCCCGGTGGGACTGCTGTCTCCCCCCCCCAAAAAAGAAAATTTAGAATAAAACAGAATAAAAAGGGGACAGCTTTTTCCTCTGAATCAAAGGTAAACCTAATCCTACCCCAGCGTAGCTTCTGTTTTCCTCGAAAATAAAGGCAGAATTGTCCAGAAAGCAATGTTTTTGGAAATTACAGTCAAATTTCTACAAACAGAGACGGAGTGGTGGTGTATTTAAAGGCAGGCGTGATCTGGCTGTCCATGTGGGTGCGTGTGGTTACAGCCACCCTCTAACATTGCTCAGAAATCTAAGGCTGTGGTTTCCTTCAGAGAAGCAGATTATCATTTTTGTGTACTGTAACATGACCTATATATACGTGTTGTAACAGGCCAGCAAACCTCCGTTATAGCTGTACAGTGTGTAAGAGGCTGGTATGTGGGAAGGTGGGGGGCAGGGGTCTGCTTTTGACACCCTAATCCTGCAGCCTAACGTGGCTTTGTAGAGACCTTAGCTGGGAGGAGAAACAAGGGATGGAGGGAGAGAGAGCAAGAGGGGGGAAAAAGGAGGGGTGTATCAGGGGCAGTGGAATGAAGAGGGGGTGTTGGGAGAGATGGTTTTTGAGAGAGGGCGAGAGGGAGGGGAGCGATATGAAGGCAGGATGAGGGTGATGGGGTTTGCTCATTCCTCCTGCTCTCACTATGAAAGGAAACAAAGGATGCTGAAGGGCCTGACTTATGACATCAGGACTTCTTAGAGTTTGCCTGGTAGCCCATTTTAGCTGGTTAGCCTTGACTGCCTGAAATTTGCCGTTGGTCTCTTCTTCTGCTGCCCCTCTATCTCTCCATCTGTGCTGAAGACATCTCCTTGCTTCTCTGCATCTGGCTTCTGCATGTGAGTTAATAAGCCTCTCTTTCTGTGTGTGTGTGTGGTTTAGTTTAATATGGGTCGGCTGTGGTCACTGTACACTTTATCCTTTTATTTTACTTTTTTTCCCTGCTGCTTGCTTAGTGTTTTTGTCTTCTAGACGTCCTATTAAGCCAGACATGTGGTCGAGCCTGTGGTGCGCTGCTCTGTCTCCATCTATCTGTCTATCTCATCCTTGTTTTGTGTCTGTGCTCTGTTTTCTCAGCAATGACGGGAATGTTTTCTAAAAAAA
>VUQG01023220.1:0-17488 GCA_015106755.1 Etia nguti
ATCTTGAATCTTGAATCTTGACTGAAAGACAGCACAGAGGCACTAATCATGGCAGCACAGGAACAAGCACCATATCCATAGAGGCTGGGGTCTTGCCTGGTGTGATAGACCCCAGCCTCTATGGATCTTGTACTCAGAGCTTGTTCCTGTGCTGCCATGATTAGTGCCTCTGTGCTGTCTTTCAGTCCAGCTTTGTCCAACCACTGGTAGGATTTCTCGATATCAGCCACTCCTTCTATCTACCAGTGGTACATACCGTGCAGGGCCCTGTTCTTCCATGACGGTTCCTCTCCTTGGTCCTCTTCTGTCTCAGGTTTCTGCTGCCTTAGGTAGTCACTAAGCACTCTATTAGCTGCGGCCATCTTCGTGATGTACTCATGGATCTTTATTGTTTCATCCTGGATAGTGGTTATAACATTCACTAGTCCTCAGCCTTCTCCCTTCCACTTAGTGTACAGTCTCAGGGTGCTGGATATGGAATTTCAAGGTGACAGTGTCTGTCAGCTCTCAGATTTTTTACAATTAAATCATTTAATGATATCTGAAGTCAAACTGTTTAGAATTACAGCACATACACAGACACATCAGACAGTAATCTGGGCCTCCTTTGGGCTACTTGTGGTACTTTTGGCTTTGCCAGATGTGGACCACACGTCTTTACATCAGTCATAGGAAGTTTTTTTCATGTGGGCCAAATGCTATAACACACCTGACATTTGGCCCATGTAACATGGAGCTAACAATGACAAACGTGGCTCAAAAAAAATGCAAACATGGAACACAAATATTGCTGTCATGAATTAGATTAAAGGAATCACGCTGAGAATTCAATATTTCCTTACTGGTAATTATCTTGAGAGTCCAAGAAATTCCCTTGGAGGATCCTGACCCCTGGTTTAAAAATCACTGCCTTTTAATTTAAATAATCTCAAATCATTTAAAGGTAACACAGAGTTCAGCATCTGTAAATCCGCGAGGTTTTTAGATTTAACGCTCATAATAGGATGGGAGCATAATAAGGCTATTCATGGAAGATTATTCGAGACTGAGAAAACTTAGGGCATCAAAACAGAAAATATTTTAAGATCACTCCAAACACGAGTTCCCATAAAAGAGTATTGGCGCTTGGGAATTATAAGGACCCCAGAGGTGTAAAAGTGCGTCCAGATAGCCTACAGCTCCACTTTTATTTAATTTATTTATTTTTATTCTCTGTAAACGTCAGATTTCCAGCTGTAAATAGGATTAAAAGGATGAATCCCTCAGCTGATCCTAGATCACCAAATTCCCCTCCAGAAAACTAATTCTCTCCCTCGTGTTTTAATCCCCAGGGAGCAGAGTCCCATCATGTGAGATTATATCTGCGAGGTGGGTGGTGGAAGCGGCGGTGGAGGAGGCGGGGGGTGGAGAGGTGGGACGTCCTCTTTGAGAGAGGGGGAGAGGACGAACAAGAAGAAAAAGAAGGAGGAGAGGGAGTGGGGTGGGCTCCGGGAGGACAAGAAGACCGGTCCACCGCAAGAAGTGACTTCAAACACGCGCGAGGTTCGCTACAGGAGCGCACAAACTCCGGCCGCCAGTCGTCGTCATGCGCCTCGGCTTTTAAAACCGTCCCGGCTTCTGCTGCTGCAGCTGGAGAGGGGACAACTTGCTGCCGGTGACTCTTTTTTCTTGACAGAGTTTTGTTTCCAGCCGGTAGAGCTCTGAGCACGCGAACAGGAAGGAGGTGGATAACCCACTCCTCCAGGTTTCGACATTGCGCCGCATTCCAGTCCAGCGCGCAGCGCTCAGGAGTCGGACCCGGTGCGCTCCGTTTCCCCGCTCCTTCTGAAGACTCCTGGATCTTTTCTGTTTGTGTTCAAAGCACCAATAATGCACAGAGAGAACCGCTTTCATTTAAGATAGATAGACTCGAACATAAACACACACATCCCGTTTTCTCCTTCTGACTGGATTTGGATTAAATCCTCTTTTTTTGGTACGATCATGTGTGGATGGTGGATATTTGTTGGCGCTCTGACTGGGATCCTCACCGTCCCCCGTGGGATTCACGGTTGGTATTTCTAGTCTCTTTTCACCAAGCCACTTGTCCTCCTATCCTGCTTGTTACGTAGCCAGGTCAGGGGTTGTTAGGGACCACCATGCACGCTCGTATGAGATCCACCGACTCTAAATTGGATCGGATTTAGTTCAGCTACTTTGTCTAGCACAGAGTGAAGAATTGTTCCAGTATGCGCAGAGAAATCCTGTAGAGGAGTGAAAGTTGCGGGCAAAGCGATCGATCACCTTTTCCATTAGGAAAACTTTCAGCTTGCAATGAATGCAATTTAGTTTATAATTGCTCAGGACCCACAATCCCAGGTGGAGGACCGTGAGCCGGAGCAGGGTGTTGTTACCCAGGGATGAGAGTTCCCATCCCAACTTCAGGGCTGACAGATTTTCCCAGAAGAGAAAAGTCAGCTGGTGAATTTCAAGTGAGCTCTTTCACATGACACAAACACTCGTTTGATAGGATTTCTGAATGAGCACACTCCACCTGGGATGAGCTGTGGAGACAATAATGCTGTCCAAGAGAAGCTGGAAATGTCTATGATTCAGGGAGAGCAGCTCGAATATTCACTAAAACGTGCCCTTTGATTATGTTTCAGTAACTAAAAGCATTTGTTAGGCGAGTTAAAGCTGAAAAGACAAATAAACATCAGTTTTAACTGAGCTGCAGAAGTTATTTAACAGAATTTCAGACTTTAAATGCAGAGAAAGTAGCACAAATACTCTTAACTGAAACACAGACATACAGTGACCTCATATAACCTTAACAGTAGTTACAAATTCTCTGTCTTTAACTCAAACTTTAAAGTCAGTTTGAGAAAGTGAAACTCAAAGAAAGGACCGGACTTAAATTCAGCCTTAAACTTCAGGTTTTAGGTGGGCATAGTTAAGCAAAATAATCTTCTAGGAGTTTGACTATAATCTCCTGTTTGGATAATAATTCTGCAGGTGCCCAGAGTCACATTCAACAGACTGCAAAGGAATCTGAATTAAAAAGCAACACATGAACGTGTTGTGGTTTTTCATATTCATATCTAAACACCTTTTTTTTCTTCTTCTTTTTTTTTTTTTTTGCTAAACACCTTTTTAAAAAAAAATAAATAAATAAAATCCAGTCCTTCTCACAGCCTCTGTGTTATATAAATATTCATAACTGCATCAGATCTAAAATAGCTGCCCATGCACAGCTACAATATTCCCATTAGAGGAGTTATAATGCACAAGACTGTCAAGAGCAGAATCTAAAGCAGGTCTGTGCAAGTGCTGCTGCTTAACTGACCCATTCAGAGTTTCTCTGCAATCCTCCTGTCAGACTGATGCATGGTTAATGTTGTAGCCTGGTATCTGGCAGGTGAAAACTTCCTCTGCCTGCATGTAACAGCAGCAGCAGCAGCAGCACCATATGCCTACCAAAATCATTAGCATCCTCGCTCTTATTCTTGGCATGCGTTCATTCTGCTTGGCAGGACTTGCTTCAGTCAAATTCAAACTTTTATGAAGCAAGGTACCCCTTCGCTTATTTCCGCGCTTAAGAGAGCATGCTGGCATCGACAAGCAGAGCAAAACGGTTATAAATGTTCAAATGTGATCAACAGTGAGTGCTGCAGGATGGACTGAAAGCCGAGCTGAGAACAGGGTTTTCTGGACAAATGTTTGGAGTCATGATGAGATTAGTGCTTTTCAATTAGGATTCCTTTGTAGCGCTTTGAATGTGGCTCTGAGCATCTGCAGAATTATTATCTGCAACCGAATCAGATTAGAGTCGCACTCATCCAGGCAGTTATTGTTGAATATGCAAGCATTCCAGCTCAGGGTCTATGTAAATTAAACACTTTGAAGTTTGACTGCACTTTCATCTGATAAAACATTTATTTGGTGGGTTGCAGGCTTAAGTTTGGGTTAATCATAGGAGTTAAATGATTAGGACAACAGTACAAATGATAAGATTTCAACATAAAGCATATAACCAACCTTCTGTTTCAAATATTATCTCTTAAACAACTGCAAAAACACGACTCTTACCACTAAAATTATAGCCCAGGTTTTTATAGTGGTAGGTGGTAGTCTCATAAGCAAATAATTTCTGATTTCATGATGTGTAATTCAAGCAGAAATGTTTGTGTTAGATGGAAAAGTGCTGAGTGTGAGGTGCTCGGACAGAGAAATGAAACATTTCTGGGTTATTGTAGCGAAAAGATGAGCTGATCGTTTCATTTTGTGGCACGTTTCTTTCAGAGGTGATGATGAACTGTGTCAACATGTGATATCAAAGGAAAATAGGAAACTGTGGTAAAACGTGTGCAAATCTAGTTCTTGTTTTATTTTAATAATCTTATTTTCAGCCTGTACTGTCAAAGTCTAAAGGTATTTAGGCCATGATTGTCCTGAGCTGATCAGACATTTAAGGCTTCACTGCCAGCAAACACCGTTTAATACCTTAAGATCCTGTTCACAAAGAATCATCTTGTGGAAATGGACAATGAAACCTAAATATGAACAACATTTCCTATTTCAGATTTCCATAATCCTCCATTATCTTCCACCGAACGAAGTTCTTTCCTCCCTCAAATTACAACACAGCTACTGTGAAATTTGAGGGAGGAATGAAAGTCCAAACAAGGATAGAAGCATTGTTGTTGTTTCAAGTGGTTTTAGAACCCGATGATGATGACAAAAAATATTTTGGGTTTTGTTGGTCTCAGCAGACACATTTGTGCTTAATCCAGACTTCCTGTTGCTCTCACAACTCAGTTATGACACTGGCAAATATCTTGTGTTGGTCAGATGTGGGCCAAGTTCATGAGCTGCCCTAATTTCATTACATACCTGATATGTGGCCTATAAAAGTTGAACCTGAGGCTGAGGTGCAGCAGTGAGACTAACCAGATTTTATTTATTGCTAGAAAGTTAATATGTTTTAACAAGTTTTGCTTAAATTCCTGAAATAAGGTCTGTGGTTAACACAGATTATAGACCTTTTTTACCATCGTTTAGCCGTCATCCGGGATCCTTTCTGGGTGTTACTGTGTTAAAAAAGGCTAATAAAGGTTGCACTCATTTATGAGATTATCATGCTGAAATGTGAAAGTATCATAAATCAATACTTTCCACATCTAGACAGATCTTTACTCTAGATGGCTTTCCCTCAGCCTCCAACACTACAGTGATTGGAGTCATTTTTTGTCCAGGACATATCCTTTAACTTGCACTTTCAACAATCCATCTACAGACACCTTCTTTCATCCATGTAATACTGCAGAAATGAGAAACATCCTGTGTCAGAGTGAAGCTGAAATGCTGCTTCGTAGATATGTTATTTCTAGGGTAGACTTTTTTAGTTCTTTATTAACTGCTCAGTGAAAAAAGCCTTCAGCTGATCGAAAATGCTGCAGTAAAAGTTCAGGTACCATAAACGAAGATCATATTTCTCTCATATTAGCTTCTATTTATTGGTTCCCTATTAAACCCAGAATTAATAGAAGTTCAGATTATTTAAAATCTGTACTTCTGCTCACACGGTCAGCATTGATCAGGCCACATCATATCTTAAAGACCTCGTCGTATCACATCCAGGCTTCCTTGTGGTTACCACAAGTAGTGACCCCACATTTATGTTGTGCTTTTCTAGTCTTACTGACCATTCGGAGTCCTTTAGACTACCACTCACATTTTAGCCATACATAATTACAGTGTTTTGTTTTATGCACCTCAGTAGTGAGGGAGATACCACTGCTGTGCTGTGGTAGTAGAATGGGAGGCAGAGCCTTCAGCTGTCAGGCTCCGATTTCATGGAGCTCCCAGTTTGGATTTGGCAGACAGACGCCGTCTCTACTTTTAAGATTAAATTTCAAGCTTTCCTTTCAGATAAAAACGATGATGTGACATTGAACCACCCCTTAGTTATGCTGCTGTAGGCTCAGACTGTTGGGGGACTTCCCATGATGCACTGAGCACTTCTCTCTGATGCGTTTATATCCCACTGTTGTATGTCTTTTGCCCGCTCTTTCCCATATTTTCATCTTTTCTGTCTTCACTTTCCCCTCATCCCTCAATATGTCACGAAAGATCACTGCTCCTTCTCAAGTCTCATTCAGCTGGAGAGCGCTTCCTGTTAAAACGGAGTTCTTCCTTACCACCATTGCCAAATATCCTCATAGAAGATAAGCTGATCCAGGGGTGGGCAATTAATTTTCCAAAGGGGTCACATGAGAAACTTTAACTGTTGCAAAGGGCCAGACCAGTAAGCTCTCTTTATAACTGGTAAGAGCAGATGTTACAATTAGGTAATGGAAATGTGAAGCAGGTATCGGTAAAACACCAACGTTTTATCACTGTTTAAATAACTTTCACAAAAATAGTTGTGAACACAATGTGCACATTTGGACAAAATTTCAAAGACCTTTAACTTTATACAAAGTGCTGCTTAAGTTTGATTGCACCTGCAGTTTTTCAGCTTGTCTTTTACTTCTCTAACCCGACCCAGCGAGAGAAATCTAGTCTGTTTTAGGCTTGAATAAGTGCATTAAATTCAGGTTCAACGTTTGAGCTGGAAATGTAAAGGATAACAGACAGGTGATCGTCACTGAGAGAGGATCTCTATCTGGATTTTTTAGACTTCATCACTGAGAATGTTTGTTCACATATAAAGGGAGATCCTTGTGAACATGTCTCCTTGTCTGTGGAATGTTTTCCTCTTTGAAAGAGGAAGAAAAAATCCAGCGGTGATGCTGACTTGAAGTGCTCTGTCAGTGGAGAATCAAGCTGTCTGTGATGGTTCGTTCTTAGCACTGGCTCACACTACACCTCCCGATGTATAATACAATGCAAAAACACTCATTTCAGTTCAGATTTCATCTCACTCACTTTTTCTTTTGCCTTCAAAAGTCAAAAATGTTTTCCCGTCAGATTTGGACAGCCTTTGGTTGTAACATCTGTCAGTTTGTCCCGTTTCAGCCTCTGTTGTAGTTTCATTCATTCATCACATTGCTGCCAGCTGCTCCATAATCTCAAGCTCTTTCTGTAGTCCAGGAATAAAGATGAGTAACTGGGCTGTGTCACAGACATCACAGCTCTTTTCTGGAGCCGAGGAGAAAAAGTTAAACTTGTCCGCTTTCTTTTCAACTGAATGTCCTTGATCAGTCTTCTTAGCGTTCACCTGGATGGGGGCACATTTTTGACTGCCTCTTTTTTCTCAGTGGGCTTGAACAGGTGCATTAATTAACAGGAGTACACCAAGGACTCTTTGATGAGCTCTCCATAGGAGAATGGCTTATTTTTTGTAATTCTGTGTTTAATCACAAAGCTAGTCTCGACTGCTCCGTCCCTCAGTAAAAAGTTCCTGTTGATTTTGCAGCAAAGGTTCCGATGTCTGTTCCTGCTCAGCAACAGTCAGTTTCCTTTTTTTCTTCAATTGAAATGTCTTTTTTTAGTATGAGCTGACATCTTTCAAGGCTAGCAAACTCAAAACCCTTGTAAACCTTGGTTGCAACGCATTTACACTGAAGCTGCCTTCAAAATAAAAGCAACAAAACTGTATTGTCATTTCCAATAAAATCACTAGTTTATCAAATAGAGTTTGTTAGTTGAAATGTGAAAAACTGCTGAAAGCAGCTGATGTATGAAGTGTGCTTATTTGTATTTGAATCCTAATTTTCCATCTACCTCAGGTGGGCTGGCCAGGTGTGGCCATATAATGCCCAATTCTTTTATAGAGAATCTGATCTGTGGAATTTTCTCTCTTATATATTGGATCTTCACCGTGAAATATAAAGGACCACAAGATGCTTGTTGTGTAAATAAAATTCAATAAAAAAACAGTCAAAGAACAAACTTTTGTTCCCATCATAGATGATTTTAACAATAATCTAAAAGCTGTATGTTTAAAACACGAGCGAGACCAAAAATAAGGATTTCCATGTACTTTGGGAGCAGGGAAAGTTGTGCCAGAAATCTCCACTTGCACTTTATATGAATAAAATCCATCTTTTAAAAAACCTGCAAACTAGATGATATTAAATCCGTGCTCAGATAAAATGACACACTCTCTCAAAGACACCAACATTTGATGTGTCAGTTAATGCCTGAGACTCAAAGAGTGTTAATAATTGTTTACAATCTGAACTGTTAATTGGATTTTTCTTTAGCAGGCAGAACTGAAAAGTAAACCTCTCCACTGTATCTTCCCCGAACTGATTAAACAGCCAGATTATATTTTACACAGCACTCTTTCTCCCATACAGTGAGATAAAGAGACTATAGCATGGCGCAGCAGCATAAACACACTCGCTCTCGGGCATCTTTTATGAGAGCATAACTGTAACTGTATTCTTGTTTTCCCATCTCGACCATTATGGTAAATGTTTGCCTCTTGCTGTACTTTCCCCTGAGGCAGCTTAGATTTCCCAGGTCTGGTGTCGTGAGGCTCGGAGCCCCGGCTGGGCTGAGGCGCGTGCGGTCTGTCCATCTATCTGTTTGTGTTTTTGTTAAACCTTTAGCTCTCAGATTGAGCAAAGATAATCAGTGGCACCCTGCTGTTTCAGTCTAAAGGTTGCATGTTTCACATTTATTAAAGGAATTTTTTAACGGCAGCTGTTTCCAGCTGTACACTGAATACAAATGTCGGTAAGCGCTTAGTTTAATGAGACAGAAAAAAGCACAAAAAAAAGATGCATTACTGGATTCTGACTGGCTTGCAGCACAATCAAAGTGAGAAGAGTTATAGGTGCTGTAAAGGTACCGCAGATAAAAGCAGTGTAGAATAATAGAGGTTCTTTAGATACTCAGCTGTTTTCACATGATGTCATAGTTCTGGACCCACGTCCAATCAGTTAATTACTCGAGCAAGTGTAAATACTCCCCTGGTTCCCCTAATCAGGTTCCAGTTTTCAACCTTTCATGCAATTTCTAGTCTTTCCAGGCTTTTTTGGTCTCAAGGATTTTTTTTCCGTAGTAGACTGGGCATTTCTCACATTTCTCCTGCTTACTCACAGACCGACCTCGACCAGAAATATTAAAATGACACATGCCTGCTATTTCCACGTGCCATTTAAAAACATTTGACACATCATTCATAATCTTCAATTTAATCCAAGAAGTCCGATGATGGCCTTTTCACCCTGATTTTGTGCAAAGATTTAACAGTTTTTATTTTTTCAGTCTCTCTGTGTTGTGGTGTGAGATATGCAGATGGCAAAATGCCACTTTTGGTTGCTTTAAGGCAGGGTTGTTAAACATAAGGCCTGGGGGCCAGAAAGGGCCTGGGGGCCAGAAAGGGCCTGGGGGCCAGAAAGGGCCTGGGGGCCAGAAACGGCCTGGCAAAGACTCCAATCTGGCCCATTGGATAGCTTTGGAAAATGTGGAGGGCATAGATTTGGGATTTTTAACTGTGTTTTAATAAGCTTTACAGCTTTTTCTCCTGATTAAGACCTCTTCCGCTGCCATTCACCAAAGTAATTAAGTAACAGACAAATAATTAAATCACACAAAAGTTCCTGTCTTGGTTCCACACTGGAAAAAAAACTCTCAAAACCTTTATTTTACTTATTTATTTCCTCTTTTTTATTTACTACAACATTTCTTCATCATGTAGAGAAACTGAGACATACTTCTTTTTCTTATGTTAAGATATCTCATGAATTTTAAATGTGTAGTTTTACTTCTTTACAGTGACAGAACGGAGCGTTTCACTGGTCTGGCCCATTTAAGATTAAATTGAGCTGCATGTGGCCCATGAAATAAAATGAGTTTTACACCCCTGCTTTAGGGAATTATAACATTTTCCATTTTTGGTGGGAAATTTTAAGCGACTCAGCTGGTCTAATAACATAATAGATGTCTAAAATAAGAAAATAACAGTCATTATAACAGTCATTTCATTGTTCTGTTCATAATAATCAGTGAAACAGATTATTTTAAAACTAGAATGTTAATGCAATGAATAAAAACTCTAGTGCGGTCTCTTTTGATATGGCTGCTTGGCGATCCAAAGATGAGATTATGTCTTTAAATATGCTGATTAGCCACAACTATGAAACCACTCACAGGGCAGGTGAATAACATTGATTACCTGATTACAGTGTAATAGGAACCCAACCTGTCAGCCTCAGCTACCCCCTCTCATTTCTGCACTGTATCATAGTTATTAGGGGTTCAATAAATCCCAGCTCTGTTTACATATTTCCAAACCTTATAAGCATAGCATAACTGCATTGCTGTGTAACTGTTTGGTCAGAAACTTATTAAAACAGTATGTTAGTCAGTTACAAACATGAAAATTTAATGTTTCTAACAATAAACATTAAAACTGAGATTTTTTTAATAGTCAGGAAGCTTGTTTTTGTATTATTATCCCACTGGGATCGAGTCTTTGTGTTGCAGACATGTCCTGATCTCTTTCAGAGCTTGTTATCACACTAAGAACTTTATAAACCTACATCTTAACAGGGAAACTGATTGATTATCCTTCATGCAGCTCGTTTGTTGTTTAACCATCTGCAGGATCATCTCACAGGTATGATTCGGACTGAACTCTGATACTAATGGTGTGTTTTTTTGTTTCTCTCCCTCTCTTCCTTCTATGCCACCCCAGGAGCTTGTATCTATGAGGGATCGCTGCATGCGGTAGGTGCACCAACTCCTTTTGTACTCTTCTACCTCTTGCCTAGCGCTGCTTTAAATCTCCGTCCCTACTGTTCACAGAATTTGGTGTGTTTATAAAGCTTAATGGATCTTTGCTCGTGCATTATTCACTGGGGACTTGAGCAGGTTGGTGTGACTGATGGTTGAAGCTCTTACCTGTGTGTGTGTGTGTGTATTCGGGGATAGGTGGTATGATGTATTATCGGTAGGAATTGGTGCACGTCCTCTGTTGTCTGAGAAGTAGCTAAGAAGATGTGTCTCATCAATAATGCATAGAAGATCCCGACTTTGTGTTTGATAATGGCAATGAAAGAGCGTGATGCAGGGTCACTAGCAAAGATGAGCTGCAGTCTCCCGCTGTGCTGCCAATTGAAGGTTAGGCTGTTCTTAAAAAAAAGTTTAAAAGAAGTTTATGATGAGCTTTGCTCCTGTGGTTCTGCTGGGTATTGGCTAACATCCAGTGCTTCGCTCTGAGGTGTGCTTCTGTTTTATATTCTTTAAACCCGGCTGCTGGTTGCTCATATCTTTGCTTGAGAGTTATTTTAATGTTTAAAGTTGTCGTTTTTGGCTAGAGGCATCTGCAGATGAGAAGTGGTTTTGTTCCTCTGTGCAGGCAGCCGGGGGTTGCCCACAGATGTAATTTATATGATTATAAACTCAGACCAGCTTATTAACTTTTCCCCTTACACCACACGGGTGCGCTCTTCTGGTTTCAGTCTGTCTGCTTGATTCTGGGACCAGGTATTGATGAGTTCTTCCCACTGAGACGCAGTGGGAATAGTGGGTGATGTTGGGTGATGAGTTTTGTAGGAGAGAACCATGGCGGTAAATCTAATAGACTCCATAGAGCCAATCAACAGCTAAATTCTGAAACAAATGGGCCAATCATGTTGCTTTACTAACAAAGACGTTGTTTTACCTGTGTGGTGGCAGATGTATCTGCTCATTATGATAGTATAGATGTAATTTGTGTAATCCCATGAGCAGAAATGTGGATTGTTTACTTTTTCAGTCCCAGTAAGCACTTGGAATGGAAGCTGTGGCTCTCACCCCAATTATGATAGACAGAGATTTAGTCTGGTTAATTCCAGATAACTGCAAACCTTTGTCAAGTTGCTGAGCTGCAGGAGTTGCTTCTGGTTTGGTAAGTTAGTGCTTGAACTGGTGTCGGTTAAGATCAGGACCTCCGTGACCTTTCTTGAACTTAAATGCAAAGCCCAACGAGGGCAGAGCAGCAACAAGAATACCATTACTGAACAGAGTAAGCATCAATAACAACAAACACTGCAGTGATTAAATTAGATAAAGTATAAATGATGAACTGGGCTGGAGATGGGTTGCAAAGCAGCTTGCAGATACACAGCAAGAGGCTTTGGCTATCAGCTAATGTGGACTGGCACTAAAATCAGCACTAACACTGTCCACATTAGCATTAGGAGTTCCCTTCATGGGGGTTAGATGGTGTAATACATTTGACTGTATCCTTTATGTCATAATATATACGTAGAGATAATGGGTGGAATCAAAAGAACATTTTTTGATCTGACTACATTTCGCTAATGCTCTTTTAAATGTTTAATGTCATCATCTTTCTTTGTTTAATGTCTAATGTCTGTCTTTCAGCTGTCGTGCCATCTGTTGCCCTTCAGTTTGAATGCAGCTGCATAAAAAACAATATCATGAAAGGTGCACAGTAAAAATACCCACATTAAGCCAAAACAGGTCTGAGAACTAGACAGGTGTAACAGGCCGATTTAACCAACAAGGACCAAACCATTAAAACAGGAATCACTCAGCAGGCTGGCAAAGGACGACCAGCACCTGAGGCAGGCAGGGGTGGTCATAATGCTTTGCCTCATCAGAATACACTTTTCTTTGAAGATTTTATATATTTAATAAAAACCCTGATTTGTTTTTTTTTTCCTATGAGTTACATGACTTTAACCTTGCCTGAAAGAGCCGCGAGTCTTTAAAGGAATTTGTCATCCAGGTTTAAGTGAAGACTTCTGAGGGTCTACATGATGTTTCTAATGCTTTTCCTTCCCGAGGCTTCTTAAAGAAAGAACAGCTGACCTGTTAAAGTCATTCATTGTTTGCACAGCTTGCACTTTGGAACGATTCAGCCTTAACATATCTTTTTCTCCTTTTAGCAGTTGAACCTGAGGAAAAACGAATGAAAAGAATGAAATTTGCTGCTGTGCACTTTAGAAAAACACCACTTGTGTCTTGCAGCAAATGGTAAACTCTCTTAAAAAGCCTTAAACAAGGGTCTCAGCAGTAGAGTTGTGGTTCCCAGGTAGACTAATGATGAACTCCTGCTTCTTTCCTGCTGTGTCATCAGTGTAATTACAGCAAAGCTCAGAGCAGCAAGCTGTAACATACCTGCAATCCTGTAAATGCACACAAACACATCCTGTCCCCTGTGTTACTTTTCCCTCCGCTTTGAAGGAGGGGAATGTTTGCAGCAGGGCCGTAAAGACAGGGATGGCTCAGTTAGTGTTTTAGGAGGGAAAAGGGGGGAGGAGAGGGTGGAACAGAGGGGGAAAAAAGGAGAGGACAGAGAGACGGGAGGGACGTCCCAGCATGTTCGAACGCAGCTGGGAAAAGGCCCTCCTGGAGTTCAAAGTAAGATGCAGCCCCTCAACACCTGGAGTGGTGGGCCGATAGAAACAAATGTGCAAAAGAAACACGCGCAGATTAAAGTGCAGGTCTCGGTAAAAGCCTGCAGGGCCTTCTGTGTGTTTGGTTCTGTGGTGAAAATAATCACAAGTCCTCTGTGTCCTCTTTCTTCTTTTTCCAGACTTTAATTTCTTTATTTGATTTGGTTTAGCGATTGGCTTGATTTATGCCAATAATAACTCTGTCAGTGCCTGAACAAAGATCGTTCTGATCACTCGTCACAGCTAAATTAAAAAAGACATAAAGGCGCGATTATAAATATGAACTGACAGGCATTTTAAACCACAGGCCTATTTCATATCAGGGCAGTGAGCCAGTTTTCCCATATGTTTCTCAGCGACTTCCTTCAGCTATTTTCAGTGCTTCAGTGATTTTATGGTTAAAGTAATATGTTGACATTGTGACCCTCATGTAAAGTTTGACAAAAACAGCAGTGTTATTGCAGTTTTGTTTGTTACAACTTGTGCTCACAGGTTTCATTCACCCTCTCTGGCCTGCTAAAATACACAAGGTTTTACTCACACTGTGTGGTTTGATTGATTGGTCAAAGATGAGTTAATGTTTTTCCTGCATCCGAGCATTTTTATACATTTCAGGAAAAGTGTCACAGCTGGGATGAAAAACTGGATTTCCAGCCACATGAACTGCCATAAACCTACTGTTTCAGTAAAGAAAAGTGAAGACTTTATTATTACTATTATTATTACTATTATTATTATTATTATTATTATTATTATTATTATTATTATTATTTAAAGTACTCTATTTACTAAGGACTTTGACATCCAGTATGCATGTATTCATGTTGTTATCATCATATAGTTTAACTGCAATCAGGGACATGAATTATTATCAGGAAACTAAAACGTTTAAAAGGAACATGTCGGTTCTGAATCAGAGATTTATTAAAACTCTAAGATTCCAGGAAATGAACTTATCTGATTTCCACAGTCAGAGTAGTAGACATAGATTACAGAACATGGTCTTCCCTTGCTGGAGTCCTCCTAGTGAGCCATGATTTCATGGTCTACAGGTATAGAAGTAACTGGGTTTCTAAAAGGATTTTTAGACGTTTGCATCTGCATACCAAACCTTTCTTTACACAAATCTCAGTAATACTTGGATAAAAGGGCCACGCCCCTAATCTTTGAATTCAGCTGTTTTCAGTCTCATTGCCACAGTGGTATGAAATGAAGCACCTAGTGGCTAGGTGCTTGACTGAATTTGTGGAAGCAGTCACAGAACCACAGCACCTCAGCCACTAAATGGCAGAGCACGAGAAATTAGAGAGTGGGGTCGCTGAGGCGCATGGTGCATAAAAGTCGTCAACTCTCTGCTGACTCAGTAACTGCAGAGCTTCATGACATGGGTTTCAAAGGCTAAGCAGCTCCTGTAGGTGTAATGCATGGGTTCAGATAGTGTGTATGAAAGATGAACTATGCTTTCTTGTCTAAAAGCCAAGTTCTTTGAAGCTGCATTCTTGCTAATGGCCAGCAGGGGTCGACTTCTCTGATGTCGTAATTTATTCATAAAAGGTTTTCGAATTAAATCATGGTCTCATTTGCTGGGTTCAAGTGTTCATGAATACAGTAGTATACTTTATGTAAGGTAACGTCCCCATTAGAGTAAAAAAGGTAAAGATAAAAGGGCATGCTTTAGGGTGTCCTTTACAAGTTGCTAACATATGAACATGCACTGCTCCACAGATTCAGAGACCTCACTAACTAACTGGTGATGTTCCTATCTTTTATATACAGTTTATTGCTGCATGTTTTTTAATTTAGAAGAGAAGGACATTTGGACACACAGATGGCTGGGAAGATGTGGACAATATGGTCTGTCTATTTTACATCAAAGATGGATTTAAAGTTGTCTTTTGACAGCGGCCATCTGGGAAATCAGAACAAGTAACCGCTCAAACTGCAGACAGCCGGCAGCAAACTGTCTGATCGTCCAACAGCCAATGTGTTGATAGTTCCGATACTAAAATCAGCCACGAGCAAATGAAATCACAATTAGTGTTCGGGAGGCACCACTGTGAGCACTGCTGCAGAAATACTTACTGTTTTTCTGGTTTTTCCCATTTTTCCACATGTAAGAGTCGAATGCTCATGCTAGAAGCTTGCCCGTGATCAAACCTTCCCATTGTTTGGATTTCTTCACTAACTGAATCACCAGTCAGTGGTGTCTCTGCTGCAGCCCTGAAGGCTGTAGAGCATCCTGAACTGTCTGCAGAAAGACCTTCAGCGGTGCCATCACCCACAGGAAATCCTGAACATCCCAAAATTGCAGCTCATACCAGCTTGAATGCTTACATCGTTTTCTGAACATGGCTGCCGGCGGAGAAAGAGCCTCTTTTTTTGATCAACTCATTTAAACGTTTTTAAACTGAAGACATTTTGGACTGTCACCTCTGTTTCACTCTCTGACCTTTCTAAATGAAGTGTCTTTATTTTTTATTATTAATCTTTTGATTTTATTCTAAATTATGTATGGTGTTGTGTTTCTTTTGCTTGTTTTGAGTGGCCAGAAGTCCTAAACCCAACAATATCTTTACATAACTTAGAGCATTTTTGTTTTTAAAGGATAGAAAGGCAGCAAATCCTCACATCTCCAGTCTAGAACCGACATTTTTAAAAGTTTTTCCCAATATATGACTAGTTATTTTAGTTGCTAAATATTTTTTTTTTAGCATTGGTCTTAGTACTAGAATTGCACTCAGCAAAACTGAAGCATAAGCTTCTTGAGTGTACGACACAGCAAACTGCTATATTCCATAAAAGTGGTCTAAAGGCACCAGTGCTGTAAAGTTAAGCATTTTAAGATGGGAGAAAAACAACAACGAAAAATCAAAAACCAAACTCAGGCTCTGTAAATGTGACCCCATCTTTTATGTACAGTTTATGGTTAAAATTCAATTTTATCAAACCAGAACAGAAAGGTTTTGTAGTATTTATGATCTTACCTCATGTTCTTACTTTTCTGTGGAGTAAAGGAAACGTAATTTCTCTGAAAAATGTAGTGACAGAAAAATAGAAAGCATTTGTTCCTAAACAATCAAATTCTTTTGTTGGCAGGAGTTCAGGTTCTTCAGTCACCCTCAGGCGGTACAGTACAAAGCTGAGGGGATTGTGGGTAACGTGTAGTACATGCGTCCTGACAGATTCATGCTTGGCACTTATTGCAGCGGTGCAGTGTGCCACCGGGCCTGACGTGCCGCTGAAAAAGAGTATAAAGCCTGCAGTGAAGGACAGCAGGCCTCCACAACATGCAGCACCATGTCCAAATATATCACCTGACCCTCAAGGCTCGAATTCCTGGCATTGCAAGTCACCCGTCCGCAAGGAATCAAAATATAGGGCACCTCAAGAATAGCGCTACCAGGACAGAGGTCCGAGCTGTATGTTTACAAAGAGGCAGAGCTGGGATTGACCTAGCAATACCTGTTTCTACCTGTCCTGCACCCCTTCAGCGCTGCATTTTAAAGATGATAGATTACAGTAACGTGTCATTTGGAGTGAACTGCTAATTGTGTTTTTAGAAGAATGAAGTTTCTTCCAGTCCTGACTCATCCCATGTATATTTAAACTTTTACTCCAGATTTAGTGAAAACTGCTTTGTTATTCCTCTCAATAGGACTCCAGTGGTTAATTTCCTCTGCTGAACTTGTGACATGTCCAATTATGAACACAATAATGCACAGGAAGAGAGTTCACACTATAGTAAACAATAAAAAGGTAATGACTATTGTTGCTCTGCACTTGGGAAAGCAAATCTTTTGTCTCTTTGAGCTGCTCTGATTTCTCTGCAGCCCCTCAGACGGTTCTTAGAATCATCCACGTGTCTGGTGTTTACATGCAAAACTGACACTGTGATCACTTCCTTTTGTTTGAATTGCTGTAGCCTGTAAAAAGCTTTCATGCCTTCATACACGAATGTGCCGGAGCAGATGATGGTCGACTTTAGAGCAGTTATTGCTTTGAGGGAGCTGCTTGGTGAAATGTGCAGCATTCATTCATTTAAACTCGCTCCATTCAACCACAGCCTGACCCCGAGTCCATGACCACTCACCCCACATCTTTTTTCTTTTCTTTTCTTTTTTTTTTTTTTTTTTACATCCGCCAAG
>VUQG01023220.1:17637-28898 GCA_015106755.1 Etia nguti
AGGTTATGGGCAGCATGAGTTGTGGGGCTTGGCCCAACTTAGAATAATAATAACAACTGTAAAGTTTATTTGTAAAGCAAATTGCTTTAATACACACAATATAATGCAATCAATGAAAAGGAGGAAGAGATCAAAAGAAGATTAAAAACCAACAACAGATAAATTATAAAATTATAAAATTAATTGGTGTATCTATTTAAAATCAGGCCACTGAGACTCAACAGCATGGTTGCCTTTTATTTCCAGATCTGGATTCAGGAAGTTTTGGAAGTGTTCATAACTTCACATCATAAGTTTACAAGTCAAATCAAAATAAGAAAAAAATGCCATGGCGCCGGTTTCCCATCTCAGACTGTTCTTGTTTGTTTCTAGTTTAGTTTTAGTAGTGATAACTGACCCCTGTTATAGCTGTTAAATAGATATAATCTCAGTCAGTCGGTTCTTCTTCTTCTACTTCTTTCAGCTGCTCCCTTCAGGGGTCGCCACAGTGGGTCATCTGCCACCATCTAACCCTATGTCAGCATCCTCCTCTGTCACACCAACCCTCCTTCACTACATTCATGAATCTCCAATTCAACATCCATTGTCAATATATACGCTATCCATCCTCCCTAACCCTAACCCCATCTCAGCCTTCCCTCTCTAACTTTGTCTCCAAAGCTGGTGCAAACTCTGCGCTGTTGCTATAGTCAGCAGATTGTGGAGCACTGATGTAGAGCGATGGTTAAATATTGAAGCATCCTGATGAATAGTTTAAACAGACTCCTACGAGCCAATCAGAAAGAAGAATTTTGTAAATATGTTTGAATAACATTTAAAGCATATGAATGATCGACACCATTAATGCTGCTTTTTAAGGGTGTGCGAGTCAGGTAGTTGATGACATTGTGGACACACGGCCTCCCGTCTGAAGTAAAACTCCGTATATAACTTTCCCGCAGCGGAAATGCATCACAGCTTTCGACGTGTATGCAGCTCTCCAAGATGGTCTCTCAGGAAAATAGTTTTGCACAAGACTTCCAGTCACCGTCAGAAAAACAATCTCAGCAGTATGTCTGATTGCCGCTGCTGCCCGACACGCTTCACAACTCGAGTTTGATGAGCAGATCCGTAAAAAAATAAAATTAGCCAGAAAAACTTCATCTCCAACTCGAATTAAAAGGAGAGTTCAGTGAAGGCAAATACAAGAAGCTGTTTTAAAGGAGAGAGAGACGTCTGTGCCGAGGTGTAATATCCTCATCACGGATATTCATAACCATCAGCGCAGTTCCCCGTAGGGTTCAGTGGTGAAATATGATATTAAAAGAACTAAGAGGTTCTGACTGCTGTTAGACTGAATATGTATATCGAGGTAAACTGCCTTCTTCAAGGCTCCTTTGTGGATTAATGCAGAAGCTGTAGTGATAATTCCTCAGTGACCACAGGACCACTGCTGTTCTCCATACACAGTGCTCTAAACCACCCATGTGATCGAATCAAATCAGACCTCATTTCTGTACACCCCCTGAGTGATGAGACATTCCCCCCAGGCGCATTCCCTTCACGGCTGCAGGAGTGAGCCAAGAGCAGAAAAACAGAAAAATACTGAAATGCCAAAAGCAGATATGAAAGGGAAAACAGGATGAGGGGTTGGGCAGAAGAAGCTTGATTTGAAAGGTGAAAGTCTGCGACAAAAACAAAGTCAACAGGGAGAATGTGTGAGCAAAATCTGACAGCAGCGACCCGACTTCACTTTACTCGTATGAGACAGAAAGTCGGAGTCAGCAATTTCTTCTTCTAAGCGTGTTAAGAAATCCTGGGCTGGTGGGGTCACCTGAAACCAGCAGAGGAAAGAGGAAACATCGACTGAAAAGCTAAACTGAATGAATATTGCAGTATTTCTGCCGCCTAAGTTGTTTATGGGCATCTTTATCCCCACCACCAGTCTGATTACTGTTTACAGGAAAACCCAATTTGATTTGAAGCAGACCAAATTTGGTCATTTTCATCCATATTATTATTCTTGGCCTCTACTAGAGTAGCTTTGCATGATTCACAATTCAAAATAATCCTAATTTATCTTACACTGGGTCTTGGTGCAGCCTTTCAGCTCATCTTCTCTCTGAACGAAGCTCCTTTAGCTCTTCTCTCTTTTACACCAACTTCCTTGTGACCAGCTGCTATTTGTGAGGTGAGATGACCATATTATAAATATCTGCTATGACATCATAGAAATCCAAAAAGGAGAACAAAACACAGGAAATCAAGCATTTGGAGCAGTCTGAAACATGAGATTTTAACTTATAAGATTTACACAAATTTAACTAAACTTTTTGAAAACAGTAAATATTTAATAGAAAATAATGAAAAGCATAATAGGTCCCCGTTTAAGAAGTGTTAGTTTTCTTGCCGTTTTCTTGATGATAACGAGCGATTGTAAAGGATGAAGCAAACATTATTCTAAACTATTCTTTTATTAAAACAAGTCCATTGACTGTTACTGAAGGTGTATTAACAATCTTTAAATATTCAAAAGTGGGTGAGAAATATAGATATTATCTTTGAGAAATGACTGAGCTGACTAATTTAAGAAAACTAGGAATTGTAACTTTTTGGTATGCAGTTAAATCGCAACTAGCAGGTAATTTCATTATTTTATAGGCCAACTTCTGTGATCCACAACATCTTTTTGTTCTGTTAAAATCTATCTTGCATAGAATATAAGCTTTACACTGTAATACTGACATCATATTGTTATCTTAGTGTCCCTGCTGTAATCTACATATTCACTGCATTACAGTTACTCTTGATTGCTTTGATGCAATGTCAGGAACATCGTTCTCACCATCTTCAGTGCAGTTCCCAAAAGAGTTAAGGTGTACCTTATAGGAAAGACTCACCTGTGCAAAAATCCCAAACAACAAAAACCTTTTTGTCACAATATACAAAGTTCGACAGTGACTTCAAGTCTGTGACCAAGCAATAAATACCTTTCACCGTTTCAAGACTTAAACACCAAATGATTTGACACTTTTCTCAAAACTGCACTGACTTTGAAAGCCTACTCACGTTTCATTTTTGTGTTCAGACATAAATGAAATGTGAAGGATTTATTTGAAACCTTTACACAATATAACTGCTGAAAATGAGAAAACGGTGAAACTATGCATCAGAAAGCCAAGAGAAATTTATAAACTTAGAACATAGCACCAAGTATAGCACAGTAAAGTCACACTACACACACACACCCTCAGGTGGGACATCATTATAGCCAGTATCCGTTACTTCCTTTAGATATATCAGATCATGAGGCTGTCGGTTATACGCCTTCCACCTTCAAGCAGAGAAGAATTCCTCAGTTGGGTCGGCAAATGGTGACTGCAGTGTCACGAACACTGTGTCTGGAGGTGGAAACTTTACCAACTTTATCACGTGAAGTGGCACGTCGTTTCTTACGATCACTTTTTCATTTCCAGGTATGAGGGCATTGTAGAGCGCTTTGCAGGACCCGGCATGTTCAGCAAGAGCAGCACACATTGTTTTCCCTGACATATTGACCGTGGCTCTGACTGATGATAGTCCTGCTACATCTCCTTACATGTGTGTCATCTCAACTCAAATATTGTCTGTAAAATCCAGAAGTCTTCATATTATAAACATCTGAGTGTAGCTTAGAGAAACTAGAAAACATCTCTGTAATGTCTCCTTTGTTGGTATTTCCCTGGTGCAAAATTCTGCATTTTAACTACCCTAAGACGATCAACTCTACTGGAGTCTGTATTATTGTTACTGATCCAGTCTCACATGAGTTTTATTCTCGACCTTTAAGTTATTGATTTGTGTTTCCACGCTTTTGTTTTTGTTCCTCTACACAAATTTCCCAGCATTATTTTTTGTCCCTGAACACAACATTTCATCTGTCTGCTCTCATGAGTACTGATGTGACCACGTATACAAAAAACAAATATTTTCCACTTTTTAAAGGCAAAAGACGTCCTCGTGAAGAGGTTGAAGGTGTGATGATCGAGCTAATTGTTTTGCCTTTCACACCAGAGACCAAGTTTGAATTATCACACCTCATTTGTACCATTGTTTTTTTTTTTAATTAAAAATATTAACAGTGGCTTAGTTGGGTTTAGAAAATGACAACGGTTTAGGTTAAAATGCAACCTTTTGCACAGCTTTTAAAACTTTGTCTTCTTGACTGCCAAGGTGACGCGTCAGACAATTCATGTCCTTGAACACACAAAAAATAGATTGTATTTTCATAACTGTTAGTCAAAGTGACGTGAAACTCGGCTGTTTGAGTGGGTTCCTTGCTAACCCTCAAAGTTGCTCTGTATCACATTAGAAACTTTGAAATTCTAAATAGAAAAAAAGCAAAAAGGGAAAAACAACAGTTTTGTACTGTAAAAATGCACAAAAGCTTTCCTCCAATTCGCCTGTATTTACAAAGATCGGTATGTTACTGCAACGCATTTTGAATATCTACACCAATTTACGACAGGTACGTTTTGAACTTTCCTTAAGAAAAAAAATGTAAATCATCATAAACTTAATTCTTCATAAACAAACAAAGCTAGTATCAAATGTCTGCTTTTTTGGCATCTGTTAGGTAATTTTCTGGTGCCATGAATAACAGATGCAGCGCCGCATAACAATGTTTTATATTTGATTTTGTGTCAACATTAACTTTTTGAAGCTTGTTGATGGCTCAACCTGAAAACACTGCATTGTCAATCACGTTTTTCCTGCAGTACATCAGGAATTTATTGTAGTGTTGGCATCGTCTTTCTGTTTTAAAAAGACGGGCTTTCTTATCTCGGTTCATTTGATCATCGGAGAACTGATGACGACTCAGTCCGTTTGGGTTCGGTGCTCAGCATAAACATCACATTAAAAAAACTAATTAAAGCAAACGATGAAGTTCAGCCTGGGACATGCTGTGCTGCGCTTTCCGTCACTGCCACTGTTGAGTGGATAAAGCCTCGTGTTGACTGCAGCGAGTTTTTCTTTACTTACTCGGGCTTACGGAGGAGTCCTGTTAGATTGTGAATGCTGATTTATCCAAATTAAACCTCGCTCAAAACCCGGCACACACTGCGTCTCGCTGTTTATCCCTTTGAGATGTTTTCCCTGCTCCTGTGATGTGTGAAGTTCCGAACATAATGAGATGAGCGCCGGCCGCACTGATGTCAGGAGAATAGGGGCTTTTCAGAAGTACTGTGGCCCAGGACACAGAAATAGATTATCTGAGGACTTGCCATTCGTGGCTGTACCACATCTGAATTATTAAGTGGCCCGAGGCTGTGAAGTGCCTACACTGGCTGCTCTTTTCATGATGCTTTTAAAGCTAAACTGCTTCTTGCATTTTGAATTCCTGCTATATTTTTGAGCCAGAGCAGCAGTTTCCCATTTGTTTTGCTCGAGGGGGAAACCTATATACAGCAGTATGTCCATCACTGAGATTGGTTTGGATTGCGTAGAGGCATTAAAGTTTCAAGGCAACTCCAGAGTTACTCAGTGACGCTACAGGTTACAGTTGTTTAAATCTTAAAATGTAACATCCAGGAGAGGAAATGGCACTTCATTTTTTTCCAGTTTATTTTATACTTAGGTGCTCACTAAACCGATTTTTTAGGTGTGAATACATTTGTTTTTATGTTTGTGGTGCAGGCAGGGGAAAAAAACCCCACCTTTTTCTAAACAAAGATCTGCATCTTCAGACATCTGTGACTTTAAAGACAAAAACATGAAAACTTTGACTCTTGGAAGGCTTTTCAAGGTTAGTCAGAACCAACATAACATACAGGACAAGCCAAACTGCAAATGTGCAAGGACCACTTTGTAATATGGGATTTTTAATGATGGATCATGGTTTTATTGTCTTGCTGTATAAGGAGAGTTCCCTACCAGGGCTTCCCCGGGTGCCTCCTTGAAGTATATTAATGTCCTCCTAAGTATATTTGATTACTCATTTTGGCATATGTCTGGGAGAATAAAGCAATCTCATGACGACAGCAGTCTTTGTCCGGCTCTGAAGCGCTGCTGTGAGCTGGAGGGTCACTTTAACCAGAACCTGCAGCAGGTGGAGAGTTGTTGCGTTTGTGTCAGTGCCAAGCACACTGTTATTGTTACTGCTAGCTACTTTCCAAGACAGAGCCTGGGGAAGGTAGCTGATTGTTGTAGGCCAACTTTTATTTGCAAGTGGTTTGATTTGATGATTCTTTGAACAGACGCATGAGTTCATGCTGACAGAAACCTTTGTGTGTGTTGCGTTGTTTGTATGATGTGTTGTCTAGTTCTATCGAGTCTGTACGGAGGATGTAAAGTAGAAAGAAACTGTGGAAAGAATACATTGTTGTGGTGCACATATATCAAACTTAATATAGTAATAAAAGTTATTAAACTCGTGCCACGTGGCTGTAATAAACTTCTAGGACTGCTCAAAGCTCACAGTCTGTGCCTGAAGGCTATGTAAGAATGGAAAACAGTCGTGTTTCTCCCTGAGGCTTTGTCAGTCCAGACATGTCTCTTCACGTACAGGTAAGATGTGAGATCGGGGAAGTCCAGCTTGAGTAATATAAATGGTACAGGTATTGTAGCTCAGTGGAAGCTCTTCCTCTTACTGAGATGTGTGGAATTGTAACTGGGGGGCCAGCGCAGTTTGTTGTTGGATTATGCTGAATTTCACTGTAGTTGCTTAGCTGGATGACATTGGAGTTTTTTTCTTGTTTTTTCTCAGAGCTCTGTGTGACGGGGCCTTGGCTGTGAGATGAATGAGGAGACATTTTTCTTTACAGCATTACTAATATAGAACACCTTACCTTGAAAGATGATTGATGTGGGTGACTGAAGGAAAAAAAAGTTGGGTTTATATACTACAAGAAGGCTTATCAGCGTATCAAAAACGTTATTGTTCCATGTTTCATGCAATAGAGGCCTCTCGCATGGCTCTAAACCTTGGTTTGATACCCTCTGCTTGACGCTATCCCATGCCTCAGCGCTGCCGCTGGGCCTAAATGAGAGCTCGCTATGCTTTCTCGACTGGAACTAAGCCTTTTTTTCCCCACCAGTTCTTTGCAGACATGCAGAGCTATGGAGGACTGCACTGAAGTGGTACAACCTTTGGCAAACACCCAATTGCTGGGCTAATGGGCAAACAAACAAGCTAGCCTCTCCCCTTTGTGGTCAACCCTCCCCCACCCCTGACCTCTCCGACCCTCCGGGCCATCCGGTGCTGGCTGTGACAGTGTCATCGCTGAAGGTCTGGGAGGTTGTCGGTCTTTTGTCTCTCACTTCATTCAGAGCTTTTAATTCCCAGCTCACCATTCAAACCAGTGTGCCTCTTATCTGTAAATACCAGCATGCAGCCCCCCCACATGCCTCAGTTTGTCTTTCTTGCTCTGCTTTTCTTTCCGTCTGTGCCCGCAGGCTCTTGGAGCTACAAGTGTTTAGACAGAGAAGAGTTAAATTCAGCCAAGCTTTTGTCCCGGTTGGCTCTGATGGCCGTGTTCACACATGCAGCAGATCCCAAAACAAGGCTTATTCTCTCAACTTTATCCCTACTTTTCCCTCCTGTATCTATCCATGAATACTGGTTGGAAGAATGAGAACATCCAGACAGAGAACTGCTTAGAAACTACTTAAAAACTATTGTTTGCAACGCAAAAAGCTTTAAAAAGCTAAGAATTGAGAGCTTAGCAGGGATTTTTTTCCCGTTACATTTCAGAAAAATTTTATTTATTCTGTTTTTAAAAGTTAATTATGAGAAATCATTCATTCTATGAGGACTTTGTCGAGATGCGCAATGGGAAAAATTTGAATCTATCATTGTTTGTCTTCTGAAGGACAAAATGTGTAAAATCTGTAAAAAATAAACCAAAAGCTAATCAAAAATACAAATTAAGCTTTAAAGTCTTGGTGTTGTTTTGTTAGGGCAGCTGACCTCACATTCAGGGTTTTTTAAGGACTTAGTATAAACAAATGGTGATTATGAATTGGCTTTTTTTTTCACATAAAAATAAAGGATACAGTCGGACACCTTGCAGTTTTAAGTGGTTGAAGTGACTGGTGGTCTCTGCATCTTCAGCATCTGCTGCTGAAGTGCCGTTAAGCCTGGCAGTGAATCTATAGCAACTTCAGTTCAAGACTGCTAACAGAGAACTGGAATGATGATGGTAATCGGGGCGCGGCCGTCCAGCCTCTTCTTCCTCCTCTCTGTGGTTTCAGGCAGGAATCATCATCTGCTGTCAGTGATTCATGGTCAGTCCTGTCTTCCTCCTCCTCTCCTCGTTGGAGCTATTTTTCCTACTAGGAAGTCAATCACTGGTCAACCACATTTTCCCTTGTGCTCGTATGGATTATTGATGAAGCAGGTGGAGCGAAACCAAACAGACTTCAGATAGAGTGAGGAGTTAAAGAGGTTCAGGAGGTAGAGGGTCTAATATGAACACTCGGCGTGGAAGCACTTCAGGTTCAGGTTTAGACTGCTAATTGTTGTCCTGATGGATTTATATTTAGCACATCGACAGACTGGTGACCTGCCCAATGTCTGCCCTGCCTCTCGTCCAGGCATGTCAGCTGGGAAAGGCTCCAACCTCCAGAAAGGGAATGGATAGATGGATGGATTTCTCTGTTTACAGTGTAAATACAGGGATGGTGAATGACATAATAAAGTAATTGAAAACACAAGGATCAAACCACAGGAACCTTTTATAACTCTTGGAGGAAAACTTGCTTTCTTTTTGTGTCAACACTGTGGGAACCAGGAGCTATCAAAGTTCTTAGAACTGTGTTTTTAGTGTGCTTTTAAACTCGCACTTCAGGAGAAGAGCAAGCGTTTTGTGACAGAATTACAAGATGTAAATGTATATATATAATCCATATAAATATCTGCAGGATATAAGATGTGATTTTGACTCTGTAAAGCAGAAAATTTGCACTCATATTTCCTACCTTAATGGAGAGAAAATAAATAAACAGGAACAGGATTAGAAGAAAGTAATCGACCACACAGTTGCTCAGCTGAAACAACACCAAAGCGTGCAACAAGCCAGCAGTTGTGGGGTAAATTTGGCACGTGCTGACATTTGCAAGGACGACAATTGCGGGCATGAAATACTTGTAGTGAGGACAGGTGGGCCCAAACCATTTAGAAAAATGCCCCCAAGAGCATAACGGCTCAAATGTTTCAGTTTTAAAAACTGTCTACAAAACTCTATGCACTCGTAGTTTTGTCACCCATCTGTGTCTGACTCATTCACTGTGATTATTCACATACTCCTGTCACATAAAATTATCTTGAAAACCTGAAATTCTCACATCGAGCGCTGTGTTTTTAGTGTTAAAGGGCTAATTGTAACATCTGTTTTTAATTGACAGCTGGTGCTACTTTGGAGCCTACTGTGACTCATTTTTGTCGCACTGTGCACGAGAGTGATTTCAAGTCTGAAGTGCGACTATTTTGTCGGGTATTAGTATTATTTTTATCTAGTCTCGTCCCACTGCTTGTTAATCAAATCTGTGTTTACCAGTCACACTTCTTTTTCTGATTACTTATTGATAGAATATAAGATGGACTGCATCAGCTCTTCTTCCTGACATGAATAGATAATCAGATGTCTGTCCTAATCATGCTCATGCCTTTTTGCACATGAAAGGCATAAATCTCAGAACGGATGACAGGAAAAGCCTTAGCAAAATATTCCTGAGATTTAAAGCTAAGTGGTTTAATTGTGGCCCGGTCTGTCAAGGAGAATTTTATGAGTACAGCATGATTATCTGTGAGTCTGTGCTCATTACCCTGCACTGTTAACCTTTTACTAAAAGGAGCCCGGTGGAATTGCGGCCCTGCAGATAAAGCTGATGATGACAGGTAGAGATGGATGTTTGCCTCGGGCTAACATGTTGGAAGCCAGACCTGGCTCAGCCCGACGATGACTTCATTTCTCCGCCTTACCTGAAAGCTGCTGCTTCACTCAGCAGAAAACAAAGCCTGTTCCCACTCTGTCTGACCCCGCAGGATGTCGGGATTACTCTACAGATCCCTCTAACAGCGTACAAACACCGGCTCCTGGCTGCCTGACATAAAAAAATGAGGAAATATGAAGATTGCTGGATTGGCGAGGAAACAATTTGTCTTTTTCACATACTTGAAGCTGCAAATAAAATGTGTTTGTGTGTTTATTCGTGGCTGACAAGTAAAGTTGGCATCGTTTCATCTGGATTTTTGCTGACTTTTTCTTCACATCCTCTTGTTTGATTTTATTGAGTTCAGCAGGTCATACTGGCTGGCTTTAAAAAAGCATTATTCATTCAGTCAGATGATATAAGAGGCAATACCCTGTATTGCATGGTGAGCAGTAACAGGAGATTTTTGGATTCAGGATTTTGTCCCATTAACTTCTGTCTATCTAAGGCAAGGTCTTGCAATATTGTTGACTTCTGGTTCCAGATTCACAGCAACATTTAGTGAGTAAATGGTTTTTAAAAAAAAACATCCTAAAGATCATTAGTGTTTTTGACATAACCCAGAGTTTGAACAGATGGTTGGCTTTTTTTTTGGCAAAAGTCAGAGGAGCCCAAGTTCATTTGTGTTTCAGCAACTGTGAATTTTCTTTCACATCCATGAAACTAGTTTAAGACAATGGAGTCTGATGGCTTGTGGGAAAAAGCTGTTTCGCAGTCTGGAGGATCAGGCCCCAGTGCTGCGATAGCATCTGCCGGATGGGAGGAGGGAGAAAAGTCCATGTGAGGGGTGTGAGGGGTCAAGCACCATGCAGGAGGCCTTACTGATGCAGCGCTTCTGGAAGATGTCCTGTAGCTGAGGGAGAGATGTTCCGATGATCTTGGCAGCTGCTTTGACGATCCGATGTAGCCGGCTGAGGTCGCCGACTTTGCAGTTTCCAAACCACACGGGGATGCAGCTGGTCAGAACGCTCTCTATGGTGCCCCTGTAGAACATGGTGAGGATGGAAGGAGGAAGGTTGGCCCGCTTCAGGCATCTCAGGAAGTGGAGGTGCTGCTGGGCCTTTTTGGAGATGGAGGTGGTGTTGGTGGTCCTGGTGAGGTCGTCTGAGATGTGAACTCCCAGGAACTTGATGCTGTTAACACTCTCTACTGTGGAACCATGGATGCTGAGTGGTGTGTGGGTGGAGCGAGTCTTCCTGAAGTCGATGATCATCTTCTTGGTTTTGTCCACATTCAGTGACAGGTTATTCTCGCTGCACCAGAACGCCAGCTGCTGAACCTCATCTCTGTACGCTAACTCGTACGCTGCT